>QDEB01007705.1:0-13345 GCA_004193795.1 Asbolus verrucosus | reverse complement strand
TCGACTGATTTCGTTGGTGGTTGTTGAACGTCTCTCTCGGTGGTTCAGCCTCTGTACCCTTGAGGGTAAGCCAAAACGCCCAGTGGAGGGGCAAAATTTTGACTATTCAAAAATTTGGCGCGAAAACGCGAATACCGAACATGTTTTGATTTTCAAAATTCTTCCAATTAAAAAATTAATTTCTGACCTGGCATGAGGATTCTTATGGCGTCTTTTAATTTCCGGTTTGATAAGATTACTGGCTAAATTTTTCAAGAAATGTATTCTAGTTATTTGCTCATTATCCCTGCAAGGATTGTAAAGTTGACATTACTTAAGTCTAGAATCCTAAAGAAAATTGCCATTGTCCGATTTCTTGTTCTACGTTCAGTGTAATAATTGGCACATTTTGTCATCAAAAACATCTACACCCGACTCCATAAGTAACAATTTCTGGTTTATTTATATCTGGATTAGTATATTTGGTATAATGCATGGAGTTCACTAATACAAATGTATGAGATCATTGCAACCTTCGGTATGAACCTATTTAAAGTTGATCCAGGTTCCCTTGATTGAGGTGGAATTGAGGTGGGATTTCTCTTTTATTTTTCTTTATGGTTCCGACATACATCAAGCAAGATCCATTGAAGTAATAAACCAGTTATCTGCGGTTATTTCTATTAATGGGTTTTTGAGAGGCATAAAACACCTTGCGCAGATTTTGGTAAAAGCAATCATTCAAAAAATTATGGTTTTTCAGCAACGGTATTCAGCAAAAAAACAAATTGATTTTTACTTTCATCATTGTTCGAAATATATCTTCACCCGTTCCATCTGTTGCAAATAGAACATTTATATCTTTGTGATTTGACTTGAATTTCGCAGAATAGAAAAGAGTTCTATAAAAGCCTTGAATTCAATTATGTCCACATCTCTGATTTCTGAACGTATTGTATTTGAATATTTGATTTTTTCTTTTTGAATTTTTACGTTTGTCTAACGTTATGTTGTTCTAACAAGTGAAGGCCCAAGTCAAGAATCCATTTTGTAAAGTTGTTTTGAAATTTTATCAGAAAACATTTTGCGGCAAAATTACTAACTTACCGATAGTGATCTATTTGACCGCTACTCGAAATGTATATCCATAACAAGCAAAACATCCACTTCGAACATCGAAGTCAAACTGATATCCTACTGCATACATAGCTGGTTGGAAACAGAAATTTAGTGAACAGAGCACGATATTCAAATGTGAAAATTACTTACCGGTCTGAGAGATCGGTAACAGTGGTTAAGGGTTAATGTGCCCTCAATAAAAACTAGAGGAGACTTACTTCCATAGGTTATCACATCCCATAGCATGACACCCTAAGCAAGAACTGTACGATGTTCCACGCCAAGTGTAAATTTCAACATTCTACGCATTGTCGCTTTACTCCTCTGTCCATCGTGGAGTCAAAGACAAAACTGAGATTCATTGTTAAAGACGATTGGATTCCATCAGTGGACCCATATGGCTCTTTTATTGCACCAAGTCCAGTGGCATGATGATTTGGTGTCGGTGGCAAGCATAGAAATGGTCGATAAGAATGAAAGCTAAACGATTTTATTCTACGACAAATTGAAGCTAAAGATGTTTTTTGATAAATAGCTGCTAGCCATTTATTGCCCACCGCCCAAGTTGTCGAAAAACGATCTCATAGAGCCGCTAAATGAAGAGTACGATATTCACGAAGTGTTGACTGTCGGGGACATCCAGAACCTCGATACCCCTGTATTTTGTGTCTTTGTTCTCATATTCTCCAATGCTGAGCTATGGTGAATATACTGCTGTTCAGCCGACGACTATTTCACGATTACTAATGCCAGCTTCTTCGAGTGCAACAATTCTACCTTTTTTAAAATCACTCAGTTGATTAAAATTACCACATCGATGTCGGAAAGGACTTTACAGACGAAAAATTTCAAAATATTAAGTGTTTGGATTTTTTTGTAATTTAGAACATACAAATAACGTTCAGAAAAAAGTTCGCTTGAATAAAGGGATGGTTATCAACAAAACATTGGTAAAGTAATTTTTGTTTCCTTTTTGATTACAAATAACCCTTCATTTACATTTGGTAGTACTGAAAGAATCCACTCATAGAAAAAATATACATTATAAAATTATTATTATAAATATGACTTTAAAAACATATTATTAAAATGTCAAACAAAATTTTCAACATAAATTACGAATTTATTTACGACGCTTAAAATAATTTCATTTTTTGTAACACACCAATAATTATAATAATCTCTTTAATGTCTTTGACATCCATTTAACACTGATGAATAATTTAGGTAATACACTTAATAATTCTATCGATTTGGTCTTTTTGTGAAGTGACAGTGTGACGATATATGCGTAATATTCCATAAATTATTTCAATCTTCACCTATTAAGTTTTGGAATTGTTTTACTGTTAACGTAAGACCCTTTTCAGTATTTACTACACCTCTACCTATAACTTTGAATGTTTATATCTCCCTCGAGTTGAACTCTTAAAATAAAGGACTTATCTGTGTGGGGAGCTCTATCTAGTGCTCGATTGATTGGTTATTATACGGCAGACACGATCATGTGGGAACCTTGCTGTTATTTATTAACCATCGAAAAATAATAACCGGCGAAAGATTAAAGGACGAATCAATATAACACATTTTTTCATTTTTTACTTGTCACTGGAAAATAACCATAAAATACATTTACCTATTCGCTATTAAAAAAAAATATGTGAAAAATGCTTTTCAATCGGTCATAATAACTCAGTTACGTATGTCAACAAAAGTAAAAAAATCCTTGGGAAGTCGGAGCGTGTGGGTTTTGGAAATTCTGAAATCAGTTGTAAATGTGGGTGCAAAATCTACACCTAATTTTAGTGAACTCGTATTCATTTAATTTTATATGAGAAAAATCGTGTGCAATAGAATTAATCCATCGAATATAGTTCCTTTTATTAAGCGTTAATAAATATGTTTATTATATTCATTATCAATATATGTATATATATATATATATATATATTTCCATTTATACTAATTAATACTTCATTTGATACTTTAAGGGGAAGTGAAATATTTGGTTCATTATCGTAGTACTAAAATTTTTGTTTTAGATTGATTGAAATAATCAAATCAGTAAGACTTACGTAGACTGTTCACGATTATTTCAACATAACGGTATCAGAACAGAAAAGAAACAGCGGTGTGAATTAAATTCCTTATATTAATAAATAAATTTATTATTAGTTTACTAAATAAAGAATTTTATTTTATATTACTTTGATTATACTCTTACTTCGATTTTTTATAATTCCAACAGAAAAGAAAAAATTTATTGCAGTAGTAAAGCACTTCAGTGGGTTCATAACATAACATAACTTGAAATATTGCTTATGCAATGAAAACCTCTCTATAAATATATTGATATCTGTTAATTTATTCTCCAGGAAATACTCTATACCGCTAACACGAGATAAGAAGTAACGATAAAAATTTGTATCACACTTTTTTATATTTCTATAATTAAGTTTTATAGACTTATACACATCGAACGGATGCTATATGGAAAAGAAAATTTAAGTTAGGCGATTCTGCGCATGCGCAATTGACTATCAAAATTTTCATAAGATAAACCAAATTTTTTTCAAAATAGTTCGAGATATCAACCTAATACCTTCAAATTTGATCCAATTTAACATCAATCGATCGAATCGAACATGATAATTCATGATGATTTGATCTTGAAAGTCAAGATTAAAGACAAAAAATTACGAACTTTTGACTGGTTGGCCCGATTTCGTTTAAAATTTGTATGTAGGCTTAAGTATTTATTGACCTTTTATAAACGATAAAAAATTAGTATAACAAAATGCTACTGAAACAAAAAAAAATCAAGTTTCGATTTAACTTGAACTCCTATTTAAAGTTGAAAAAATACCTTTTGTTGTTCATAACTAGAACATATTGGTAACAAATGACAAAATGTTGAATAAATGTGATAAAACCAATAAATCATTTAATTTAAATTTAAAATGTGTGGAATTATTTGTTTATCATTTAGTTAATTCATTTTGATAAATTAACAAGTGTTTTCATGCATGGTTGTTTTCGTAACAAAAGTACCACCCAGCTGGATTAAACAAAGAAAGATTAAACTTCAAACCAAATAAATTACAAGCATTTATTTAACAAATTACTTACCATTCAAGCAAGAACACTCAATGACCAAGACCGCATGCACAAAGATAAATTAATAGTTATGACAGGTTTATCTCACCCTTAAAGTGTTAATCAGGAAATGAAAACAAACTACAAACATGCACATTGGAAACATGGCACATAAATAAAACGAAACAAAACATATGTAATGATTGGAATATCATGACCCCGCTACGTATAAGAAATAACGAATGAAGATAACGCGTCGACACCTCCTACTCTTTTTTTCTTATGAAGTTGTGGAGGGTGCTCTTTCTTCCACCTCCAAAAAAGTTAAATTCTGTACCGGCACAAGCTAGGATTTGGCGAGGACAAAGAGATAGTTGAAAGGGCAGTAATTAGTATAACTATGTCGGAAATTTAATACTTCCCAGAGACCACCACTATTGCTTTAAATACTCAATAGGACAGCATGACTGTAAGATATTAAATCATGAACTTGATCAAGAGTAATAAAGGGTAATAAAGGACTTTACCTGTGAAATTATGCAAAGAATAAATACAGAAAACCTTCAGAGATAAGTTCAGGTATCTTCGACGGATCTTGATCGATTTTTACGCGGATGTTCTAGACCCTAGTCTGTTGTTACTTCGTGGATGTTTAGACAGTGGTTCGAGTGTTCATGTTGGTAGGAAATGCATTTTCTATGATGTGCCTTTGGTGTACAAGACCTTGAAGACTTTGCTCATGCCTCCGACATAGTGGCTTTTTGTTATAAGATATAGAACTCTACATCTGAAATGAGACATAACTATCGAGTAAATTAAAGTTTACAAGAATCTTCAAACCCTAAGGTGATTATTCCACAGAGAATCAATGATGCGGTAATTTCACAAGCCCAAAGGCCGTTGTGAATAGGAAATAAAGGAGATCACACGCGGTTGCTGTTGAACTGCCATTCCTATAATAAATAAAATTTTACAGTAAACAGGACTGTATACTTAATAATTAATGCTAAAAGTTAAATTTAAGTTAATATACTCCTTAAAAAAGTTTTTTTAAAAACTTAAGTGTGAACAATATGTTTCTATTTTAAAAAATGTAATGAATTTAAAAAATGGTGTTGGAGTTTTAAATGCATCTAGACAAGCGAATTTTATAGGTATCTAAAGATTATTTGTTTTCGATTTATATTGATCGCTAGAAGTTACTTTAAATTTTTAAATTATTGGTTACTTCCGGGAAAATAATTGCGAGTTTACATAAATGCATTGACTTCTGAAAATGTTGTTTAAATATCTTAATAAATAAATAAGAAAGTAATTTACATTTTACATACACTCTGTATATAATTCGTTACATAATTTTTTGCTTGTTTTTATTAAGTTTTAATAATATACTACTTTTGCACTTAATAATATTTTATCTGTTTCTTTTCATCTGTTTTGTTTTTTTAAATATTTATTCTAAATTGTTTATATTACAATTTTAACGCACAAGAACCTAATATGAAAAAAATTGCCATTAGTTCAACCAACGTATGCACAGATAAAAATCGATTTTTTTTTCTAAATAGTTTAAAATATTCAAATACAGAGGGGTGAAATGACGTGAACATTACACCCCTCCTCTAGACCTTCTAGACCTTCCCGAGGGTGCAAGAAAGAAAATACCCTGTGATTTTCCAGTTTTTTCCAGTTCAGTTATACAAACTTCAAGAATGTGATATGAAAAAGCAAAAAAATATTTTGTTTATGGAAATTTGACCTACATAAGTACGGATACTTTAAATTTATTGATTTATAACTGTTTATTTCATATTTGTGTTACATATTTTACATACACGTCCCGTCGGCATTTCCTCCAATTTGTAAATCTTTTATATGTGTTTACTTTTGTATTTTCAAGTATAAACTTATAAATTATAAAAATTACAACTTCCTGTCCGTTTTGAGTCGTGTGTCTAGTACGTGTCCACTTGAGTATTCAGAGCCCGGCTAAAACAAAACAAAACAATACTGAGTAACTTCAAACATTTTCGTGCACGACAAATAAATCAGAATTAATAAATATTAGGGAGTTTGATATCAACATATAAATGTACTCTGCGTTGTTATTTCTTTACTTTAGTCGAACTTCTATCGTGTAGCGTTCTTTGTTAGACGATGTGACATTATAATAGAGAAAATACCCAATAGTGTTACCAACTGGAATGATCTTTTTTCTCATAAAACTGCGTGCAAGATAATGCGAGTGCGATAATATTATATAAATAAAATAAATAAAATAAATAAAATTAAATAAATAGGTGGTGTATCGTCTGATTCTAGAAGTACATCCATTTCAAAGATTCACAAAAATGAATGATCCCTTGAGTTAAAAGATTCACACTTCCAAGTCTTTGATATGACTCAAGATAACCTATAATCATCAAGCACCGCCTTTTAGCCGAATATTCGCATAGGGATAAGTGAAGGACAAATGACTCATGAGAGAGATGACCTACTAGCTAAGAGATAGGGTGAGCATGAGAGCAGTCACGTGGTTAGTAATAATAGTAGTATAGTTATACATAGAACATACAACGAGAAAAAAAGTATTGGAAGATAAGACAAACGAAATCGAAAAAAAACGGACGAAAGTGTCAAAAGAGAACAAGGAAGAGACACCAAACAAATATAAAAGGTATTATATGCCCAATAAGAAACCAAAAACTACTATAATAGAACTAGATGACTCTTATTTGGACGAACTAAGCACACCTGAACCCTCTAATCAAGAAGTCGACTAGAGTGTGGAATCTGGGAGAATTAATGTACAATAACTAAGAAATATAATAGGATCAAGTACTTCGTTTATAAAATGTGTTAATTGAAAGTTGTACTCTCTTTGAATATAAATATGGATGTAAAAATTTTTGAAATAATGAATCAATAATATATTTCTTATATGTAGTTTTCCATATTCAAATTGATATTTTCTTATATGAATATAATGGTTTTAGAGTGCACCACGTTACCCGCAGCCCGCAGGCTATAGATAAAGCAATAACAAGATATTTTCAATTAGTTTTTTCAAAATGCCGTACCTTTCAATATTAAACAAGGTTCTTGGATTATTTTGCTTTGCCAATCCGCTATAGCATTTTTTTCTCTGAAATTCTGTTTTGGAAATTTCTATACAACTTTTCTCGTTTAGTACACCCGATAACTGGTTGGTATTCCTCCCTTAACCACATGTGAATACTTTGGTAAAAACATCGGAAATGATCAAAAAGTTAGGTTAAGTCTATTAACTTGCATATGTATTAGTGTCAAAGCGAACAATGTTGCAGGATATAAAAGACTTCAAGTCTTCAAAATCAGCAGAAAGTATACAAAAACAACACATAATTGTTGATTTTCAGAAAGAGGCTGGCAAACATGTGTGTGAAAAGTCTGTGTTGTGTGTCGACGATATCGCATAAGGAGGCTAACCTGGAAAGCCTGTTTTGCATGTAAGGAAAACCTGGATTATGTTCCTCTGAACATTTTGCCGAATTCCACACATTTAATTTTATTTTTTGTATTTTTTTATTGAATTTTGTTGTTTTGAAAAATAATTTTAATTAACTTTCTTATAGATAGGAATAATTTTTTTTTGTTTTTTATTTGTCTGTAACTATTTTTCATATATATTTCATTGTTTTCTGTAATATCCATAAGTGGATATTGTGAAATAAGCATAAAACAATTTTTTTTCAGAGTTTTTGGGAAAAAATACTACTTTACTACCATAATTTGATCAATAGGAGTATGATTTTAACGAGATTTAAAAAAATTTAATCTGGTATATCGAAGGCACTTTCAAAAATTAGCCTGCTTGTGAAGGGGTTAAGAAACTGGAGTAAGCAAGAAAAGGCTGAACTTCACACCGAACAAATGACAAGAGTTGTATTTAACAAATTTTACAAATTACAATTCAAATAACAAACGAATGTGAACAAGACGGGGATCCGCTAAAGAAATTAAGAATTATGATGGGCCTATCTCATTTCAAAGAGTTAATAAGAAAATGAAAACTATAAAAAAAAACTACCAGGTACACATAAATATAACATTTGCTAAAACAATAAAAACATATTGATAAAGCAAGTCATATGTAGTAATTGGGATACCACACGGTGATGATCCCGTTTCATATATAAAACAACAAATATAAAATATGGAAGAAAGGGACCTCTGGTTTACAGTTAGGTAACTTACATAACGCATTGATACCTCGCATTCTTTTGTATTCATCGTTTTGGGAGGGACGTCTTCTCGCCTTCCGTTGAGCTGCCGTTGAATTGAGTGCCGTTACCTTCCATAAGCTGGGACTTGGCCTACATGGTTCCTCCCTCACAAGAGGGTAAAGAGATAATTAAAGGACAGTAAAATAGTACAACTATTTCGCGAAGTCCGATACTTCCCACGGACCATTACTACTGCTTTAAAGACCTAGTAGGTCAGGATGAATGTAAAAGACCAAACTGCGCACGTATTGACTAATTTTGAATAACATGAGCATCGATATTTAAAATATTACTTTTGTAATAACAATTAAAACATACATTGAAAGCAATTGTTTTTTAAAATTTTAACGTCACATTTCAAAAACTTAGAAATGTGATAAAAATATTGTTTACAAAATTATAAATCTATAAAAATTGTTTAGTTTACTTAAAAAAACTTTAATTGTGTTACTACTGCAAGAAAACAGTATTGAACAATACTATAGTCATAAAATCTTGTGTTATCAACGAAAAAATTAGATACTATAATTTAATTCGGCATGAAGAAGTATTAGGAACATATCCGGCATTATTTAACTGAGAATTTCCTTTTTATCTTAATTGCAAGCACTACAATTACGAATTCAACAAAAAACTTATTTTCAAATTAACCTTTCAGCGGGCGCGCCCTTTAGTTTCCCGTAAGCGAGCGCTTGTCGTAAATTTTACGTCATTTAAGTTTATGCAAGTTAATAGTTTTTCTTTTAGTTAAATGTTGGGAAATTGCTATGGAGATGTAAAAAATGTTATGTGACAGCACTCCAAAAAAAAAATTATTCTATATTCGTGAAAATAAAACAAACAACACTCCAAAAAATAAAAAAAGTTTAACAAATATGTTTCATCGACTTATTCGTCAAGATCAGTATCCTCATCTTTACAATTGTCACAGACCACTTCGACGGCAGAATGGTTTTTGCACGTAAATGATTGGCAACGGCAACACTTCATTGAAGCTGAAGATCTTTTTTTTTCCAATACATATGATCGACACACAGCGCGTTTTGGAAGGTTTCCTTCCAACAGCCTGACTGTAATTTACTTTGAGAAAAGCACTTATATCTTGAGGTAAATGTTTAAGATTTGATCTGAAGATGAGGTGCTCTTTCATCAAACTCAATGACAAATTTTTCAGAAAAATTCTTCGATGCTTAGGAGCCTTTGTTGGACAGGTAAATTTGAACAAAATTTGAGCATTTATACCGCCAATATTCATCAAGCTGTAAAAAACGACACAAGGCCATCTCTTTGTTATTCTAGAGACCGAGTAAGCCGCACACATTTTGTCGACAGTGTCAACTCCGCCTTTGGTTATATTGTAGTCCAGGATAATCTGAGGCTTTTGTGTGTCGGGGTCCATTTAGTCGACATCGTGTAATGTAGATAGTAATATTACAGATCTATTTTTGCGAGGCACATAAGAAACCAGCGTTTTGTCTTTTTGGAATCCAAAAAGACAAGACTTCACAGCTCTGTTTTTGTCCGGCAAAAATTGTCTTGGGATTTCAGCTTTGTTTTTCTTCATTGTGCCCAAGACCAAGACAAATAATCAGCGAGTGGTACACTTGTATACCAATTGTCGATGGTCAAATTCCGGTTTGAGTTTTCGCTGGGAGTAACTAGACGCTTTACAATATCTGTTGGGGAATTTGAGGCAGCAAATAGTCCATCTGGTTGTTTTCCGCAGTATATTTCTAGATTGGACGTGTAAAAACTTTTAGCATCACATAAAGCAAAAATCTTTATCCCATATTTTGCTGGTTTGCTAGGAACGTATTGGATAAAATCACAGCGACCCCTAAATGGATGCAGCATCTCATCAATTGTAGTATATTCGTTTAAATTAAACGCCGACCTACAATTGTTGACGAAAGCTTGGAAAAAGTCACGAATAGCTGCCAGTTTGTCAACTTTCCTTCTTTCGACCCTAATGTTTTTGTCATCAAATTTCAGGCTACGGGTGATAAAGAGAAACCTCTTATAACTCATGACGACTCTTCCAATTTGAATTCCGGTGCCATCACTCGCAAAGATCTCTTTAACATTTGCGTGGTGAGATTTTTTTCTACCGATCAAATATAGTAGTCTCAAGTATGCCATTAACTCGTGCCTGTCGACATTTACACAGTCCCGATCTCTAGAATATTGGTGGTGAGCTCTCAGCTCATCAATATACATATTTGTATACTTCAAAACATCGTCAGTCATAGAAATATCTATAATTTGGAAGAACGCATCCTGTTCGTTTTCAATACCACGAGCTCGTTGAGTAATGCCAGTGAGTATTTTGACTACGTTTATTCCCTTAGTTTTTGACGAAATACAGTATTTGGTCTTACGCCATTTTGTTGATTTATTTTTGCCCACAAAAAACTCAGCAGTGGTTAGCTCTTCTTCTTCAGATTCATTTGAAGAGTTTTCTTGTTCGGTAGCACTGTCTTCAGTTTGTTGCTCGATTTCTCCTTCCGAAAACTTGGTGTCACTTGAGGGGAAGTAAGTCTCGTCCTCTTCCTCTGGGTTATCAAACAAATGTTCAGCAATATTTTCTAGCTCTTTTTGCGTAAGCGGCCTGCGAGCCATATTGCAAAATGTCTAAAAGGCAAAAATACATTGAGCTATGAAAGGAACAATATAAATGTGAAAGAAATCAAACAAAATAGTATAAGAAATATACTTACACGTAAAGGCGCGTGTCGTAAAATTTATGCTAAACTGAAACTTCACAAAATATCTATTGATAACAAACACACTTATGCACATCCGCCCGTCTAGAGTTTAGAAAGAAGTTGATCTTGGAATAGGTGGGAGTTCAGCCCTCGTGACTGAGTAATAAGTATAGGGGGAGCGATTCTGCGCATTTGTCGTAAATTTTACGACAGCGCGCCCGCTGAAAGGTTTTAAAATCAGATGTTTTATATTGAATGTGTCTTTAAAATTATAATAAAACAAAGGAACCTATTATCTGCAAGCGCACTTTGTACTTTATTTTAAATATTTTGAACGTTTCATGATTAACAATTTTAATTATTTTAAATTAGAAATTTTGATACTGAAACGGTTTTTTTAAAACTTAACAAAGGTATGTCATGTTAAATGAAGCATGATATTAAAATATAAAAGCAAACGTTACGAGAAATTATTATTTTTTCGCGGAATAATGCTTCCTGACACAATTATTGTAGTTTATAAAAAATAAAAAGCGAAAAATTACAAATTATATTGTAATAATTGTAAAACTGTTTAAAAATGGGTTACGGAGTTGCTTATCTTTAAGATAGGCATTATATGTCGCTAACTGAGATATTGGTTTCGTTTCTTTTCTGTTCCAGAGTGTAATCTTGTATTTAAAAAAAAGGTTTCATTTTGTATTATATCGCAACAAAAAATAAAAAATTGTCATTTTTTTCGAAAATTACCCCTCATTCTTCCTTTGCACTTAGAGATTTTGATAGAAGTAGATTTTGCATTTTTGAACACCATTATCAAGGAACAGGTTGAATCTCATCATTTTTGAGAAAATTCGGTTCTTTTTTTGAAAACTTCGATAGCCAATTGTGCATGTGGGCTGCTGAAAATCAAATTTTTTTTTCTTTCTGGGTAATGTTCGTTCATTAAAGATTCTCGACACTATTGTATTTTTATTTGTTTTCTAATGCACATTTGAAGAGTCTGTCAGTATGTTATTGCCTAGTTATGTGTATATCGTTCTTAATCCATGTTTAGTTACCTAAATGGCCTTTTCTTTTTCTGATTTTACATTTTACTGTCATTCTTTAGTAAAAATTACGCTGGTATCTATACAGTCAAAATTAATAGATAACCGAAAAAGAAAACAATGAAGTATACTGGGCTTGGTTGATATGTAATTCAAAAACTTTATATTTTAGATTTAGATTTATCCTCACAATTTTGATAAAAATTACTTAATTTTCGATTTCAATATGCTTAGTTTAAATAAAGCAAATTTTAATAATAAAAAATAAAAATTCAAACGATCAATAACTGTTTTTTGATTAAACGCTTCATATTAGAGTCATGAAATCCTCTGAAAATGTTGATTCATTCTCTACTGAAATTACAGTTTCCCTTCTGGAATCATTCCGCAATCGCATCGTAAAGACCAGCAATCGCAGTTTTTAATTCACATTTCACTTTTAGAACAGAATTTGATTGGCTGTTATTTAATCTATTCCAGTGGCGTAACACCGTTGTTCTGCAAAACCATATCCATAACGTTCACCTTTGATAATCCTGAAAACCATAACTAAATTTAACCTTTAATTAAAGTTTTTCAAAATATGTCACAATTATTTGTGATAGATTACGGTTGTTAATGATCTATTATTTCTACGTCTAGACTACGGACTGATTCTGTTAATTTGGACTCAAAAATTGGATAGTATGGTTAGTAGTTTACAGTATGCTGCGCTTTAACCGTTCTTAACTTTATATTTTAATAAAAAGGTTCTGGAGATGAAATTAAAATCTTGTTAAGAACTTGTTAATATTCATTATGAAATACAGGGTGATGAAATAAAGGCGCCCATGTTAACTGGACATTGTAAAAAACTTGTTATAAAATACGAATTCGAGAACAAAAACTGAATCTGAGCTTTTTTTACCGAGATAGAGGCTTTCCTTTTTAAGAGTAAAAATCGATATAATGAACAATTTTNNAATAAAATTTTAAAATATTCAGGTAAACTAAATCTATGAGAGATGTAAAAGTATCATTCCTTGGATCGTAATACAATTTTTTAATGTCACAACATTCACCTGAGATAGACATTATTGTAAAATTAAGCAACAATAATCGGTTACCATCGTTATTTTTATTTAAATTTGAA
>QDEB01007679.1:0-10466 GCA_004193795.1 Asbolus verrucosus | reverse complement strand
CAAAAAGCGTAATCTTTCTGCTCATTGATTTATGACTAACCAATGTATTGAAATCTACTGCCATATTTTTTCACTTTTACTTGAAAATGATAAAGTGGAAAAAATATTTTTCACCTTAAACTTCAAAGCGGAAGTGGCTTAAAACAGTTTGTCTGTAGCGCGTTAAAATATTTAAGCCATATATAAGCCATGTACACTGTTAGAACGGTTTTAATTCTGCACAGCAAAAAGCTTTCATTCTAATGCTGCATATTAAATTACCGAGTGAGATAAAAGGTGATTGCTATTAGCTTATTAGTATTCATAAAATTATTATAAAGTGTCATTAAATGAACAGTAGAAGACTCCAAGCCCGATCGTTTTATTAACTTCTTTATTATCACACCTTCAGACATCACAGAAACTTTTTTAATATCGCCAGGATTGCACGTTAAATTAGTAAATAAACTTGAACATCATAAGATTTTGGAATTTAACCCGTCAAGCCAGGCGGATAATGCAATTGCTTTCTGCGTCCACACTGTATAGGAAGTTCTGCCAAAATTTTACAATTCATGAAGCATTTTTTTGTAAGCCGTCCAAGCCGACATCTCCAACTGCTTGTGAATCCAGTGCAGACGGAGTTTATCAAAGCTTCCGAACCATTTCTTTGATCTTACCGATTATAACAGCTTTCGAGTTAGTGACGAGCGTAGACGAAACTTTAAACCATAATCATTCTCATTACATGTGGGTGGTTGATTTTATTAACGGGGTGTACGGGATAAAACGATGATTAAGGGCGGGTTGTGCCATCTCACATCTTCATTTTACTCATGCCGTGCTTTATTCCACACAATTAATTGTTACCGAAAATTGTGGGCAATAAATCTTGGTTTAACTGAATCAAAGTTAAGTCGATAAGCCATCATTTGCAATATGCTTAAGTAAACATACGACGAATTATATCCGCGTGTGAGGTAATGGAATGTGACATAAAATGTTAAATTCTCCAGTTTATTGAATGGTATAAAACAGTGACACTTGTGTTTAAAAATTTTAATTCAGGTAAGTATAATAAAAATAAACTTTGAAGTCGCTATAAACAACGTGACGTGAGTATATAAAAATGGGGAAGGGCCCCCTTTATAAATAAAATTCTGTTAAATACTATAAACTAAAGTATAATCTGTATAATAAAAGTCAGTCTGGCTGATCCCACCTCGCTTGCTTCTCAATTTCATTAATCAGTTGGAGTTCTTTTTTTTCTTTCTTTTCGTTTCTGGCTTTGTATTCTAATTTGTTTTTAACGATTCGCTCGATAATACTTCCCGTCGTTACATCACTATGAGAATTGACTGTTGCAAATTTGTTCAGCTCCTTAGGATACTTGTAAGGATCGCCTAAAATCGTGTTTTTTTCGAAACGAAAACATCCACCCACCACAGTGTCTATTTTAAAATTGTCCATTAGCTCTTTCGTAACTGTAAAAGGAGCACCTATAACGACTTCTGAGACATATTTACACGCTAATAAACTCAACAAGCGTTCGTGCAAAGTCATAATGGGATAATTATTCCCCTTATATTGATTGATTACATGGTCAGAATAGAGACCCACGATGAGGTAGTCTCCCAATGCTCTAGCTTTCTCTAAGAAGTGAAGGTGACCCGCATGAAATAAATCGAAAGCTCCGGCCACATATACGACCACGTCGCCGGATTTTGGCGGTTTTCCCTCGGAGAATTGGACGATTTTTTCGGTGGTCAGGAGAAACTTGTTGGAACCGGTCCATGGAGATTTCCCGGCCGACTTTGTCCAATCCCTTTGTTCCTCCAAAGTCAAAATTCTGTCTACCAAGCCCGTCGTGGATATCCCCGCTGTCCTTTGCACTTCTTTATACCTCCCGGCAGATTTAATTCGCTGGTAAGTGTCGACTCCTTCGTCCGTCAACGTGACGTCGTCACCGTGGCAGCAAAAACTGCATCCGTGTTGGTCCAGGATCTCCAAGGTGGTGATGTAGGGCGACCCCGTGACCACTTCGTCCACCCACTTGATTGCCTCGACCATCTTACACCGCTCCTCGAGGGTGAAGACCGGAGGTCCTTTGTGTTTGGCGATTTCTTGGTCCGAATGGACGCCTACTACGAGATAATCTCCCAGAGCTTTGGCTTGGCGCAAGGAATTTGCGTGCCCGAAGTGCACCAGGTCGTAGCAACCATCGCACTAAACTCTCACATGGGCCTTGCCGCCGTTCTGTAGTTCGGTTTTATCGAGCATCGTCTGACGTTTCGTGCAAATAAATTTTGATTTTTATTTAGCACAGCTGTCTACACTAATCTTTTCCCTAGACTTCCAGGCGGAGTATGGATCGATATTTTATTAAATATACAAGAATGTTGTTAAAGCAGAGAAAGAGAAACATTATTTTTAAAAATTCTGTCGTTTGTTCAAACAAAAACTTTTCTTTCTCGTCCCCGATTCCGAAACGTCCACTTAATTGCTTCTAGGCCGAAACTGGTCGACATAATTTTAAGTCAACAAAGGAAATTCTCCTTATTAATTCGGTTGGTTATTACAGGCCTTTAAAACACACCCCATTCCTTTGTCCCTATCAGATTTCATTAAAAAATTAATTGGATTTTTTATGCACGCAGCTAATTGGAATAATAACATACCTCAAACATCCGACAACAATTATTCTTTTGTACTTGCACGTACATACATTTCACATTCGCCGTTTGGGTTTTTTCGTCCATTGCACATTCCAACAAGTATCCGTTTTATTATTATTTTCGAATTCAATTTGCGGAACAAATTTTTTTCTTCCTCCTTCCGGCCCTGTCATTCGCCGAGTTCGATTTAAACAAACGCCCCTTCGACACGCAATTTTTATTTGACTCGCCTCAATCGCCAGACAATTATGCAACGATCGAATTTTTTTCAAACGAAATAAACCTTATCCTTTGACGGGGAAACTGACAAATTGAAAGACACAATTCTCTTAAACGCCTTAAGCTGACCCAACAAGAATTAAGAAGTTTGCTATCTATCGGGAGATTTCAAATTCAAAATTATTTAAGCGACATCCGCCGTTAGAATGCCGCCTTCAACTTTTTAATCCCCAAACTTAGGAAACTCTGATTAAAATCAGCGAAGTAATTAATTTTTTATATCGGAATATGGTTTATCAACGTGTTTAATGGCGGTTTAATTTTTCTACCTGTATTTTTTGGCGATACACTGACAATTAGGTATATTTTGTATTAAAGACTATATTTTTTGTCGTTGTAATAAATATCAGCAGAATGTAGCTGACGTTTTCAGAACATCCCTTAAATTATAAAACAAGTCCGTTGTCACTGATATATAGGCAGGTATAAATAAATGTCTTTCAGATACAATTTTAATATTGGAAGTTTCAGTTTCTAAAATTTTTGCATTTCCAGTATATATTCCAAGATACTATGAGACGACTAATTTTATTGTTTTCTTTTGCGAGGGAGATGCGAATCAAAACCGGAAGTCTCTGTTTTAAAGAATTTTATTCAGATTTAGTTACTGCATAACTTTGCCAAAATTATGTGTAAAAATTCTGACATAATTCAATCGTTGAAAATGCAAGTTAGCTCGACGGACCGCGCCTGTTCTGGAGGGATTTACATTTTTATTTAAATCACTGCGTGCCATTGCATAAATGAAAATCGAATTTGGCAAGTAATTCAAAACAAAATTAATTGATCGATCAAAATTGTTTCCTAAACTTGGTAAAATTTCTAGGAGGAGAAAACAGGCTGTTGTTTTTATGGTGGAAAACTTGATAACATCATGATAGTTGGTCCAAAATGTGTTTATGCGTTGTATAGAGTAGTATAGGAAACATTCAATAATTTTCCCGTGTAGAAGTGTTCAGGGTGATGTGAATG
Organism: Asbolus verrucosus; assembly: GCA_004193795.1. Classification (NCBI taxonomy): domain Eukaryota; kingdom Metazoa; phylum Arthropoda; class Insecta; order Coleoptera; family Tenebrionidae; genus Asbolus; species Asbolus verrucosus. Next base: position 6,561 of record QDEB01007679.1, on the reverse strand, counting down.
TGTAACATAACACTTTAATTGCACGCATTAGCGCAGTTGTAAACAGCTTTCATAACTTCAAGTGAGGAAGGTTCGAAGGAGCAATGAAGTTTTTGAATATGTTATGGCTCACTTAACACTTCTATCCAGAAGTATACCTAGAGACGGTTCAATTTTATAACACAACATAAATCTCTCATAATTGTCACAGCTTTGAAGTTTCACAGAAGCTTCAGTCCGATGTCAATAACCTGTTGATCTGTGTGGTAAAAGCAAAATTTGTCTAAACGTTGCTAGAGGCATAATACTGTAATAAACCACTTATTTTTCAACTAATGAACAGAAAAATCTTGAGCTCTATTGAGAGAATACATTTTCAATATGTAATGTAGAATTTTTAAATTTTGCAGATCTCTCCCATCATTTTTCCAAGGTATGGTAAATCGTTCTATAATTATTATTTTATTGTTTAAACAACACCATACTGCACCAAACTTTGACAAAAATCCTTTTCGTCAGTCACATTTAATTGAAGTTGTAATTAAATAGGTGCACCTATTTTGAATGAAACTGCTTCTCACGCAAAGCAATCTCTAAATTAAGCGTCGCAGTATCTCAATTTCGAATTTCATCGAAATTCCTACTCTAACATCCACACCTGCGGTTGAAAAACTTAACAGCGGATAATTTCTCGTTTAATTGAAAAATGTCGGTCGAATTCGACGTTGGTAAATGAAAATAAATAACCTAAGGTCAAGCAATAATGAATGAGAGAAATTAAAGTTCAATTATGAAATTACATTCGGTCATAATGGAATCGATACACGTATCAAGATGGGTGTTGATGATAAATATTTATTTTTTAATTAATTTTCGTTGATAATTGTGTTATTAATATCTATATCGATTATTAAAGTTCAAGGGGGTTTTGCCGTAGGCTATTGTTCAGACCTTCATACATCTTCCTTAAGTAGTTAATAAACTTACACGACCCTTGTTTCATAGCGGGTATTACAAAGTTAAATCATAGATGATGCATTAATTCCGCAGTTCTTCACATTGGAAAGCGAAAGCGTTTTAATAACGTGCTAAATCGCCAGTTAAGCGATTTATATTCAAATTAAATTGTCGTTAAGTCGATCCAGCGGTGTGTCAGAAATGAATTTAGACCTACCTGGTTTTTAGTTTTTCCACACATGACCGCCGTGGCCCTGGAGTGATCCTTAAGTGAGGCTAATTCGTCGCGAACGGTAAGAAGATCCGCCTCGTACTTTGCATTCTTCTTTTTAACCGCCTCCAATTCCTTGTTAAGATTGGAGACGTCGCTTTTTAATAAACTAAGCTCGGTGTCGACTTGTTCGTGATTCTGCAGGATTACCGTGGAATTCAGGGTGTTCTGCACTTCAGATAGCTCGGTTTTTAATTCCGCCACCGCATTGGACAGCCATTTCACTGTCAAGTGGTCGTTTTTTTCTTGCCGGGTGTGCGGCTCTTGACGGTGAAAGCTTCCAGACTGAATTTGCTCCATTTCAAGCCTGAAAAAAGGAGAACGGTCACCCACAAATACCATGCACAAATATAACCTACTCAAACAGCTCAGGCCCGAATTTTTTTTATTCTGTTCAAGTGCGAACGCGGATGCTCGGCCTATTTACATTGCGTCGTTTAATCAAAATCCAATAAAAATTGTTTGGAAAAAAGCGTTCGCTTTTTATATTCAATTTAGAATTATCATCCAGTGTGTAGTTGTTGACATAATCGCCATCAAACCAATGTCAAAATAAACTACGTTTAGCCTCCAAGCGGTTGAAATTTCAATACAACCCCGGTTCAAAATTATATTTGAGGTGGTTTTGGCACTGCGTATTAATATTTTCGGCGCCGAGAATTTTATTTTGGGGGAGAAAGGCCGATAAATTTTTCTGAAAATGTCAATGAGAAAGCATTTAACCGGAAGAAAGATCCAGCTGATGACTATAGTGGGGATCATTAACGGAACCTATCTGATTTGGAAACCCTACATAAATCAGTATCGAAAGTCCAAGTCCAAGTTTAAATCGTAAAATGCACAAAATGGGGTTTAATGATCAGTGGGATGGGAAAGTAAGACATATAAGAACCCTGTTCTACCCCTACTGTTAACGGTGGATGATGCTTTTACTCCCAGTCTCAATAGACAACATGTATTTTCGAGTTTTAGAAGAGAAATTCCTCTCATTAAACAAAGGAATCCACAACATCTTGACTTAAACAACAAAAGATGAACCTGCAAAGGTCGTTGGGTATTGTAGTTTGTATTGTTTTAAACTGTTTTATAATAAAATCCATACACGTAACTGTTTTAATTATTCGAATTCACAGACCAGTCGAAGGCAAATAATGTTATAGGAGTATAACATATTTTAAGTTATGGGCAGCTACTGCAGATGAATGTTAAAAATAAATATTTTTAATTAAACACGTGACTCCCCTTCTCAGAAAATACAATTAAAATACGGTTAATATATTCCAAACACGTAAGCCGCACCTAAATATAAAATCTGGAAATTTACTATAATCCCCAAAGAAGAAACAATGTTTAAATCCGTCTGCGAAATTTGTTTCTGTTTTTGTTAATTTTTGAGCTGTTTTACTTTATTCATTAACAAATTGCATTCCCTATCTACTTACACCAAATAAAAGTGGGAACCAATATAGATGTGTAGTGTTATTTTGACTCGAAAAATGTCAGTTCTGACAGGTGTCATTAACTGTCAATATTAGGTTGCATAATTCTTTATACATATATTTCTGTTTTGTGCGGAAATAATTAAAAATTGAGACGCATACGTTATAACTAAATGCATTGTATCCACTATTATCCCAAATCCAAACCTACAATCATGCCATTATGGTTGCAATAATTTGCTTTACGCAGAAGCTCTTTAGAAGGGAAATAATTGAATCGATAATTGAAGTCGGGTGAAAAATGTAACCAATTTTGAAAGTTGTATAAAGAGAATATAAATTAAATATTTGTTTCTTTGTGAGTTTCTCTGCACATTACATTGTTAAACCCAAACAAAAAGCCAACATCAAAATGAGATAATAAACAATGAAATAAAATTAAGGTTTAAATAAGCCGGGGCACATGATCCTCATTTTAACTACTTGGAGTGTAAGCAAACAAACTGTATAACTCCGCTGGATATTACGAGTAAATAGAACAAAGTTTTCGAACTGTTCCTTATTAAACCCCGAAGACGCGATTTAAAGTTCGTCTCTGTTAAAATTCATTTAAATCTTTTAATAATTGATCCGTAAGCTCTTGCATGAAAATAATTTTCTAGTCAAACACGGCATTTAAGCTGCTTCAATTGGTTCTATTGTTTAAAGAATTAATGTATTAAACTGGAGCGATTTCGGGATAAAATCGATTTTAATCTAAGTGACAGAGAATGTCGATGTGAATTTGGAGGAAACTTAGGGTTTTCCCGTCACGATATGAAGCAAATCTCATTATAAAACCATTTTCCGAATGAAAAATCCCATCTCTTGTTTATTTTTTTAACTGGTTACCGGCCTCAGCAATTTCTGCAACTAAATCCGAAGCTCCGAAAGCCTCTGTCTATTGATCTTTCTGGTTCATAATGAAAATGCTGCTTCGATATACACCATGACAAAGCTTTGTGACGCACAGAAATGCCCCTAAATGACTAAATCATCATAAACAGAAAGCTTCAGCTTTTTATTTCACTTGAGTTTAGAGAACAGCCGTGAATTTATTGTTTTCATTAAAAAAAGATGGAGGGTCAAAATAAAGGTTCTCATGCGATTGCAATCTCCAACAACGTGAGTCGTTGGCGACGGATTTCATTTTTTTTCAATAAAAATCTTATTTATTACCGTACGAAAACATCTAATGAAAAGTAAACACAATTTTCTTTTACTCCGTGCCAGCGAAAGGACCAGAAACTTGCGTTAAATTGTTTTAGGCAGGAATTTGACGTGCTCTGTTTGACGCCGAGTGGAATATTCGCACCTAAAATTTTTCTTGTTGCTTTGGAATTTTGCTGACACTTCCTTTAAAGGGAGGTTTTTTGATTAAAAAGTGCAATGCCACCGATGGCTTATAGAAAATAAAATTAATTTGAATGGGGCGATGCTTTATGAAAATTTTCGAAGAGTCCTCAGAACGAATTAAAGCAAGACGAATCGCGTGTCAGATGATATTCAAATGTGGTGCAACATTGAGTGGTGAAAAATTACATCTGCGAAGCGAAAAGAAGAAAATTTAAATAAAGTATTGGTTGAAGCACCCAGGGAATAAAACGTTTGGATATGTTTTAAAGTATCTGAATGAAGAAAAAAGATGTAAAGGGAAAATGGCATCATCAATCAGTCTGAGGTTTTATTTCAAAGAAAAATTGTAATTTTAACAGAATCTCTTGGGAGTTTTATTTATTTTTACCTGATCCATCTTTTGTCATTCATTGTTGGAAAAAATAATGAATTACCGAAATGATGGCGATTCCCTGTGATGATGGTGTTCCATTACGGAAACTACTTGTGTCCACCGGAATAATATCGTTCACACGCATACTGACAATCGACATCATTTAGATCTACGAGATTCTTTTTATTTCATTAAAACTAAGTAATAGATATTACACACGCGAGCTGGAAATTATTAATAAAATATGAAAATGACGAACACATTCCAAGAATTTTGTAAACTTGTGTTGTTTAGGGACTAAAACTTCATAGCGCCATAAAACATTGCGAAAGTTTATAAATTGAATTTCTCAACTCTCCTCCGGCCAAATTGGTGGAGGCGCCCGAACATCTGACAATTTTTCGACAACTCGCAAAGTTTTGATTTTGGTTTCTATACAAACACAGCTCCTCTGCATACAGATTCGGATCAGAGGGTCAATCCCCAACAGGATTTGCCGAGTTAAACCCGCTGCCGAATTTAAATTTCCTTCGATCTTTAAATACCTGAGCTTTCGTATCTCTTCACGGACATCTCCAAGTTCCGGACTGGCAAGGATCTTCCTCCGCATATTATCCTCGATGCTGGCGAGATCCTCTCTCCGCCTATCCAGAAGTGTAGTCACTTGTTTGCTGAGCACGCGCAACTGTTCCTCCAGGGCACTAGATTCACCACATGCCGTCGAGCACACGCCGACTGCCACCAACGCTACTGTCACCCACGACCGCATCTTCGTATCCTTCTCAGCAGAATACAAACTGAAGCTCGAAGGATTTCAAAACGGTTTTATACGACCCGGTGGATCAAGGCGCAAGCGCCCTGAAGGCCAGGTGTTACACGATTGTTGTTCGTTTGCAGTGCAACTATCCTTTTGATACATAGATTTTTTTTCTTGTTTTAGTTACCTACCTGTGGCGTTCAGAGGGTGGCCGCGAGGAGCTTGATATTGAGATCCACTTTTCACCTGCTTGGCAGATGGTGCAATCCAGTTGTCCATTTGAAAATTATTACGTGGTGGTTCATTAGTCTTAGAAATATCTCGTGACAGACGTTAACTACTAGAATTTTTATTTCAGCGTGGAATATCGTAATTAATAAATAATACAACATATAAACTATTATAAGACAGAAAAAAATTATCATAACAAATTGTTGGTAACATCTGTTTTTATACTTTCCAGTTATTACGTTTTCACAAAACGCAGTTTCGGTACTTAGTTACAACAGAAAATATGTATAAATCAAAACAACAAAAAGTTTGCATAATTTGTCACTGTTCATGAGTTAGGAGTGTGTGCCTATTATGAGTTATTACGACAATGATTTAGTAGCACCAGTTTTGTCATTTATTTTTATATTTACGGAAAGTTAGCAAACTTGGCGTCGCTCGCTAATATAGTTGTACCAACTGGTAATTAATTATTCTCAAAAAAAAAAAACGTTAAAGTTGTGCATGTCCATACAACTTGATTACATAAAAATTACTTAACTTTTGTAATTAAGCATATCAAATAAACATCCGGAAAGCTTTGTAAAGTACATAGCGATGTACAAAGGCCATAATGTACAATGTGCATTTAACGTGTTTCCAGACGTGCCAACCCACTCAAAGAACAATAATCAGCTAAAACGAAAATTTGCATTTTTTTCTCTGCTTGTACATGTTTCGCAGTAAATAAATATATTTTTTCGGTGTGGCCTTTGAATAAGGCAATTCATGTGCTGAATTTGGTTAAAATTGATTTTAAAATTGTGAGTTGCCATGGGAAGACAGATAAACGAAGTTGTTAGACGTTATAAAGATTTTTTTACAAATTCACAAGCGTTTGATTATTAAAGAAGGGAAACATTACGAGCGAATGCTCAGTCACCAGAGAAATACCATTCCATGCTTTGAACATGCACAGTGAAGTTTGTTGTATGCTTATCGCTTCGCAAAAGACAACATGGATCGTTGTTACAATTTTGTAAGATTTTAATAAGATTTAAATAGCATATTGTTGAATATAAATATTTAATATACATGTAGTCCTGTTCTCCTAACTCAGCAAAATTTTAAACAAACGATATTTAAAATTTAAAACTGTTAAGTGAATTGGATGTTGGTT
>QDEB01007655.1:911-13627 GCA_004193795.1 Asbolus verrucosus | reverse complement strand
ATCGCTAAAATATGAAAAGTAGGTATTGAATTCCAAGTAACATCTGGATGTTATTATCCCTCTACCTGCTACAAAATTTTTGGAAATGCACTTGCAATAACCAAGCCTTGTAAATAAGACCCGACTCTTGACATAAGTCAAGTAGAAAATATTTCATCTTTAATGCTCGTTAGCGAGTTTATTATTTAAGTTAGAGATTTGCTACTTTAGTAATACTTTCGTCTTATCAAAACGCGTCAATTGATATAAAAAAAGTTCGAGTGGTCCCTAGATTTCACCTATAAAGTGTGCCATGTCCTTTCAAGAACGAATTCTACTAAATGTGCAGGATAAATGATAAGTTAAAGGTGTACATCCTCAATGTAATTTAAAAATTATATTTTCCGAAAAAACTGATTATCTATTATTTATTTTATGAAAACAGAAACGGAAAAGAGAACGATTTTATTATTAACCCCTTAATTAAAGTCGATAGTAACTCTATTTAACATTTAAAATTGCTTTGTAAATAATATAGTTACAAGGGAAAGGGTTTCGGTGGAATCTTAAACTTTAAAAATTACTTTAAAACTGTCACAATCAGATAAACCAAAGTTTTAGGAAGATATGCCNNGACATAAAATAGACGAGAAAAAAAGTAGCGAGTGATCGATAGTGAAAAATCGCGGCAAAAAGGTGGATTCGTGGCGTCCGGAAACAATAATTTAGTCGCGGTATCCAAGATTAATTCGGTTCTCATTTGCCTTTTTATGCAATCCGGAAAAGGTGAAGGAAAGCGCAAACTCATCCCCGTGATTTGTAATATCGCGACTTCTTATCTTATTTTAGTTTGTTCTTGGTCTTGGCAGTTTCAATTTAAAATGTCGGCATTACGTTAGCAAAAATTTAATCTCATAACGAATTGCGTCATTATTCTCACAGGCGAAAGTGGTTTTCATTTTTCACGAATCCGGCAGTCGGCGATTTTAAGTCGAGGCGCGAAAATTATTGCCCTTGCATGAGTAAAAAACGCGGAAGTTCCCCGATTTCGTTCGAGATCTCCGGCCGGAAGCGGAGAAATGATCGGCTAATCCGCTTTTTCGAATTGAACGTTGTAAATTCGGTCTTGAGGGCGGTGTGAAGACGGCCACGCGTCTCCCACGATGTGCTGTTTAAAGCACATTTCGGTCGGGACGCCCCATTTAAACGGAATTTATTCGAACGTGATGCAGTTAAAGCAACCCATCGCGTGTTTGTTACCCAATGTGCCCGATTAAAGCATTAAATGGAGCGCGCCGGAATTTATGGGACCACATCCGTCTATGGTACACATCCATAATTCTCTCGTAGACGCTCCTTCGGATTCGGCGTCCTTCTTGGGGCAGCGCTGTTTAATTTGGCGACATGTGTCCCGGAATTTATGTACGGACGCCTTTATTAAGTGTGCTACTATGTCTCTGGATTCGCTATGATTTATCTATTTTGTTGAGGACATGCCACGAATCCGTGATTAAGCCGGAATTTATCGCTCTACACCCAGTATCAATCCGTTTTTGTGCAACCTCTCTCCGGACTTTTATTGTTTTATTTTTCGCATGCGCACCCGTTTTTGACGTTTCCAAGGAGTAAGGCCTGGAATATGTTCCCGGAAGAATTATTTTCTCAAGTATTATTATTATTGCTACATCTGCTATGATATTAAGGTCCCATTAAAGTTACCTATCCCTTGATTCCGAATATAATTCTGAAGATTTCGGTTCATCGAAGATGTCCAGCCTGGGGACCCAGCGCGGCGGCCGTTAAAATTTAATTTTCAATTCAAGCAAGAAGAGCCCCCAGGTTGTTTTGTTGCTCTGCGGCGTAATAAATATCGCACCGGCGCCAGCAGAAGGGAAGAAGTGAGTTTTGCAGAGTTATCTTTTATTTCCAGGTCAGAAATTGCGTCTACCGGACTGACGATTTCGGCGCCTCAAGAAGCCGGTAAATGGTCTCTGTGGGCTTTAACCGTGTCTAGCAGCGGGCTACGATTTTCTTCGTCCGTAAACGTCCAAGTTTTCAGACCTCTACAGGCGGAATTCCATTTACCTCCCAGTCTGAGAGTTCGAGAAACTTTGGAAGTCGACATTAAGATTGGAAATAACATAAACTCTTGTATGGACGTAAGTGGTTCCGTGCATTTATTACGTCTGCAGTAAGTTCGGCTTTGTGTGGGAGAAATTACACACACAAAACGATGTAATTTCTGTCCAACGTTTCAGCGGGAAATGATGCAATGCCGCCATTAATTGCGACAAAACGTCGATGGTTCCCTGATTAAAAACATGCAGCCTTCTGCTTTATCAACAATAATTAAATCAATTTTGCAGCCTTGTTATTGAAGCTACATTTAAAAATGGAACAAAAGCAGAATTCAGGGAAATTGTAATTTTATTTGAACGAATAACCTCTCATATTACGACCTCTTTTTTAAAATCTTTAATTTTCTTCAATTTTAATGACATTAAAATGTATACATTTCCTAATAGAGCCTTTCGCATTATTTTATGTAAAACATTCTTATTACTAAACTGTTTTAAAAATTTAATTTCTTTTTAGATTTATATTTTGATCAACAAGTGGGATTTTAGGATACATACAAGATCATGTTTTAATGTTCAAAGAATTTTATCAATTTCAAGCGCTTCTTGACCTGCAGGATGTTATTTTTGAGCTTGTGGTTAAGCGTCATTTTTAATTTTTTAATTTACAAAGTGAAAATTGTACAAGTGATTACCAATTTTATCAATTTTTGTTAAAATTTGAGTGAATTCGATAGCTTAATCAACTCAGATTTAAAAATTTTTATTTTCGGTTCAACTCGTTGGCAGTAATGCTATCGTTCAAAATTGTAGCACTTAAGACCTTCATACGTAAACAGAATTTGAATGACGGTAGAATTATGGGTTCAATTATAAATTAAGTTGAATCATTGATCTCTGGGAAATTTCCCTGCTTTGTTTTATCTTAATTTCCGCGCCGGTAATTAAACGAATCACAAACTTTGAATACAGGTATTGGATAAAGTTCTTCATGAGTTGTCGCTAAGGTGCTTTTAAAAGCTTTCAAATATAAAACTTTCATTTTATATGTAATGGATACGTTGCTTTTGTGTGTTGGGCCTTGGAAGTCTTTAAGATCGTGTTACTTATTGGGGATTTTATCCTTGTTTGCTTTTCAGTTTGTTCAGTCTTGTTTCGCGACGAGATTTGTCCCGGAGGTTTTTTAAAGATGAATTACTCTCTCATTATATCGTATTCTTGTAGGTGACCGCTCTGCTGGCTCTGAGCGAGGGAGCACAATTCTTAAGCAACGGATTACTCTACGTCACAGAAAGATTGAGACTGGGACCGCATGGTGCTACGTCTTTAGTTGTTCGACTGCTGGTTACGACACCCGGTTTGAAAAATATGACAGGTAAGGCTCTCTTATTAAAGTTACACTGAGACAAAGTTCCGAACCGAGAGTTAGGGTAGTAGTTTAAAACAGCTTAAAAACTTCCGCTGCAGTTTATCTTGCAGTCTAAATAACGTAACGATGACGCAGACTGAATCCTTCAACCGAACTTTTCTCTTCCAGTGGAGGTTAATGGATACACCAGTCCGTCGTGCGAAGGCAATGAGAAATTGGGAAACACGTCACTGGCAGGCGCTGTTCTTCGTTCGGCCACAATTAAAGTTTATCCCGAAGGAATCGTCAGGACAGACACGGAGAGCGCTTATTTTTGCGCAAACGGTAAGTTTCACCTCGTTTTATTGGCGCTTAAAAGCGGAAAGTCAGCTGGAAGGGGCGAAATTTTTCCGTCTGTTTTCAGAAAACTTGGTGATTTCCACCGCCGACAAGTACAAATACGAATGGGTGGCGGCGCCGCGCAATCACGAGGGCATAGTCCTGGAGTTGAAGGCCGGAGTATCCAAACGAATCGGCCCCATTCACATAGCTCTCGCCGAAAGCCGCTCCCCTTCAGATAAGATGTATCGCTTAACCATCGGCGATGTGGACAACATGATTACATGGATAGGCCGAGGCAAACACGGTGGGATATCTTGATGTGTTGATGGATTATTTAACAGCGATACATCCGCTTTAGGTTACGGCGTCCAATTAACGAGAGTGGAGACGCCCGGCGTCCTGTCGGAGGACGAATGGTGCACGTTCTGGATCACGTGGGAGAAGAACACTATAGCTTTCGGGAACGGATCGATCCCCCACAACAATACTTTGCTCAAGTGGAGGATGGACAAGAAGATTAAAATACAACAAGTGGGCTTTGCTTCGTCCTGGGGAAGCTCGGCGGAGTTCAGGTGAGGCTTTCAGCTTTTTGTCCGTGCCGCGACTAAGCCCCGAATCGTAGTTGGCTTTGTTGCCAAAACTGAGAGGGAAAGGAACAATTCCGTCTTGTACGGGCTCGCTAAAGACAAACGTAATTATGTGCTTTTTGTCGGAGTTTTATTCGACCTTCAGAAACGTATAATACATAATCTTTTTATTAACAAGCAATTGTTTGGACGCAACTCAAAGCTCGATCTCATTAATAGGTGTTCCAGAATTAGACGCATATTAGAGAAGAAGTCTGTATGAAAGACCCTTTATCATTCGTGTTCTGTCGTTTCTTAGAGTTTTGACTAACTGCAGTACTAGAAAACAGAATAATTAAGTCCAGATCGAAATATCTGTATTCTTCGAAAAAACTAATTGTACTGTGCTTCTTTGGTTGGCTTCTTCTTCTTAGAATTTCGTCTCAGATGCAAAATCTCCAGCAGTTTGTTGCGTAAACAAGATTCGGTAAACTTCATGACAGTACCTCCGGAGAAGTGCGAATAATTTCCGTAGATTCAATGAAATATGTCCCAATCAATGCAAAAGCGTGGCGCAGAATGAGGCAAGCATTTAATTCCGCAACGTATGAACCCTTCAAAAACTAATCCCGCCATAAAAGCCTCTTAGAAAATACGGAGCGTTAGCGCAACTGGGAGGGAGTATTAGCGAGATCGATGTAACTATTTCGAAGAATGTCAGCCGTTCAAAGTTCACCACATCATCAATCTAGCCGAGCCGGAGACCGAAGCACGCCATGGATTGTTATGGACAACGCAATAAATAATTGGTTTCATATTTTTCGCGAAATAAATCATGACGATTAAATTCATCCATCAGGGTTAATTGTTATCTATTTCTGGATAACTTTAGACTTTTCGATCATTAATCTGGCGCGCGCCGATCGCCCCGGAAGAATTCCATTTTAATTTTACACCTCATTTAGTTGATGGTTTAGTTTGATGGATTTCCCCCGAGCCGTTTTTTACCTTCGTTCACTGGTGGAGGCCCGAAATCGCCGGAATTAGATAGAAGAACAATAAATACGATTAAACTTCGGAATTTAACCTCGCATGCCAAAACAGGAATTCCTCAAATCGACCGAAACCGCCGTATGAAACCAAATACATAATCCCCCACCGGCGAAACTTCTTTCATTAAAAACCCCTCTCGATTCCAGGATATGGAATTTCAATGAAGAAGCCGGATTCTCCCAAGTTCTGCACTTGGACACGCCGAAATCCGTCGTCCCCGGCTCCGAGTGGGGCAAGCTGCTGGTGGCGGGGGGCCTGGCCCTGCCGGTCATAAACAAGAAAATCGAAGGTGGCGGACTTTCCGGCGCTTTGGCCTCGTTAACTCCGCTCTTAACTTTACAGCACTTGGGCAAGAGAGCCAACGAGACCGAACGCTTAAGAGTTTTGCAGAGTTTACCTGGAAACGTAAGTATCTTAGTCTTATCTCCGGCGATCCGGCGAGTTCACCTATGCGACGCCTAGTTGGGGGTGACGCGGTGGGAATATAAATTTCATTCTGATGATTAATCGGTGTGGGAATTACGCCGGAGTCGAGTCAAGTTTCGAGTCAAGTAATTAATTTTTATTTTACGAAACTCCCAAAAAGTTGTCGGCTTTTAATTTGCTTCTTGCAGCGGCCAAGCCCAAGCACGGATAATTTCTGTCGCTTTGCAGACTCGCTCGGGCTCCGGAGGTGAAAGTATTGACAATGAAAATGAGGGTAAAAACAACTTAGAAACTGATTGGCAACGCTGTTGCTTCAACTTAACTTAACCGGACTTAAATTCCAGATACAAACCATCCTGTCGTACCGCAAGGTGGACAACTCGTTCAGCGAGCACCAGATGCTGGGCAGCCACTCCGCCACCGTGTCCATCCTGGAGGCCCTGACGCGCGTGCAGACCTACTTCAGCGTCGACCCGGAGCTGATCCAGGCGATCAAGCGCTGGGTGCAGCTGCGCCAGGAAGACGACGGGCGCTTCACGCCGCTCCCGGCGGACGTCAAGCTCCCCCCGCAGGCCGACCGGAAGAACCTGAGTGCGGAAATCGCCCTGCAGGAGCACGTGGTCGGAATCACCGCCGACACGGTGATAGCCCTGTACGAGATCGGGATCGAGGGCGACGCCGACTCGGACACGCTGCAGAAGGCGAAGATCTTCCTCGAGAACAGCCTGCCCAAGCTGCAGCTGCCGGAGACGATCGCCGTGGTGGCCCTGGCTCTGGTGCTGGTGCGCAGCGTGACCGCCTCGTGGGCCATCGAGAAGCTGAGGAACGTGTCGACGACGGAGGACGGCGAGTTCGGGTGGCCGCGTCGCGTGCCGAGGAGGGACGCCGCCGATTGGCTGTACGAGGCGGAGTCGGGCAAGAGCCTGAAGGAGCCGCTGGCCACCACGCTGGACGAGTACAGGGCGTCGCTGCATGCGCTCGCCACCTTTTGCATAATCGGAGACTTGAAGTTCGCCGAGAGCGTCGCTCGGTACTTGTTTTATCGATCGCACATGCTGGATAAACACCCGGAGCTGCTTTATCAAGCCGTGAAGACTTTCACGCAGTACGATCTGCTGGCGAAGGACCGCCACAGGGCCCTCACGGTGTCGCTGGCAACTTCCGGCATGGAACTCACAGATACTTTGGAACTGAAACCGGACAAACCGCCGCAAACTCTTCATCTGCCCAGTCTGCCCACGAAGGTGTTTGTCTACGCCACTGGGGCGGGCTGCGCCACCATTCAGGTACTTGTATAATCGAATAGAATTTTTTTTTTTGATTTACCTTTAACAGAATTAACAAACCAGACATAAGCAAAATTTCATTTATTGAAACAACTCTTAAATTTGTATTTTACTTTTCGAAAATGCACCTCTGAGGCACCATCACGTCCAGAATTTTATCTTGAATTAAAAAATGTAAAAATATATAGGATGTCATCATTAAAATAAGAAATATGTGGCCATTTCCAGAAGTCCAAAAAAAAAAACGCTATGATTTCTACCAAATTCCATTTCCATATCTTGATAAATAAAAGAAAAGAAAGGATTGAGCATGATTTCGCTTGCACCCGGTGTATCTACTAATTTGTTTCTCAGGGCAAAGTTTCTTACTCCACATACTCCGTAAGCCACATGACGCCGCTCCTCGAGCTGTGGTCCGACGTGGTCCAAGAAATCCTCCCCGACCGCAGTTCAGTGGAAGAAATCGAAGGAAAGCTCCCCATGCTCAAGCTGAAAACCTGCTTCAGGTGGAAAGGAGCGACTCCTTCTGGGATATTGCGCATGGAAATCTCGCTTTTTTCAGGATTCGAGCTGGCGACCACCCCTCCCCAGTTGCTGAACCCCCCGGAAGACATGTCAGAGATGCAGCACAACTTCCACGACAACAAGTTGTGGTTCATTTTCGCAAACATTTCGACCGTGTGTCCGGTTTGCGTCCAGTACATAGGCCGCAGCGCCTTTGTGATATCTTCCCTCCGTCCAGCCTACGCTAAAGTTTATCCTGCAGGCAGACAAGACCTGGCTGCCGAAGCCTTCTTCCACACCAAGATCGGAAGCAACTTGCTCAAGTCGATAACGGAAGACGATTTGATTACTTGGTTCGGGAAAAATAGAACCAGCAGCAGCGATCCGGATTTCTACATACCTGAGAGTTGCGTTAATAGAGATGCGTCGTCCTCGACAACTTCCACCACCACTGCTGTAAGTACTACTACTGATAATTCTCCGGTTCCTTCGCAAAAATTGGAGATTTTGAGCGTCGCTACTTACACGATCAATGTTGATAATGAATCTATCTCTAATTTGAACGATACCAAAGAGAATATAAATTCTACCGCAATACCTACCGTGACTTCGACAAAATTTGCTGCCGACAAAAATAATATAGAGCAATTTGAAGAAAATGCCATACCCACAGATAGAACAGTGGTCCGCATTAAGAAAGATGACATGATACAGAAGAACGTAAAAATCGCTGCTGCAAACAGTACCAGTAAGCCGCATTTAGCAAATTTAGTCGCCACCACAGAATACGAAGCAACAACCAAGACAGTCGAGAAAGAATTAATCGTTGACAAGAACGTCTCACCACCGAAACATGTGAATACCGTCATACACAATCTTCCGTTAAAATTCTTGGGGAAAGACACCAAATCTACGGAAGAATCTTTAGCGACTTTCGCCCCTGAAATAAAGAACGACCAGTATGTCCTTTTGGATAAAGAAGAGCTCTGGGGGATGCTGAAAGAAGTGGTCGACGATCAGCTCAAGAAGAAAACGAGTTCGAAACTCGTGGATGGCGAGAAATTACGAAGTCAGGGTTTCACGTAATTATGTTTGATTGATCGATGAAAATCCGTGTTGTGATTAGAATAATTAAATGATCTCGATTTTCCAATTTGTAAATTGTACATATTTAGACGAAGACTCAGTGCTGGGTTTATTGATCGGAATGCGGATTCTGCTTGGATTTTTCATGTAGACTCAACCACAATTTAGCAATACTTTGTAAGTGTCTTCGGTATCAAAAGATTCAATTACAATCAACAGAATTCGAAATCGAAATGAAATGGCAGTGGTCGCAGTTTTAGTTCGATTTCGAATCGGGGAAAATGACTGAGTTAGGTTACTCAGCTTCGTTTCATTTGATATGAGCTAGAGGAAACACTGAAATTAGTAGTATGTATTTAAACATGTACATAAGAGAAAATGTAAATTATCCGCCCATTAATTATAAATTACTGAAACATAAGAATTAATGTCCGCTGTATTTTACTAGACGTTAAGATTCTTTATTGTAAATATAAAGCAAATGTGACGCATTTTTATGAATGTGCCAAAATATTAATTGTTGAAGTCTCTCCGAGGCTTTTCTGTTAAAATTTTATTTAACATTCCGTGTAGCGAACGAAGCAGTTCCCACTTCAAATCGAATTATTTGAACTAAATGTAACGGAAATTCTGCAGCAAATGAAAATTCAAGCACCTCTTATTTCACTCACGTACCTGTATCATTTCAATATACTCTGTGTTGCCAAATATAGTACTGTGAACCTAGTCGTGATTATCAAGCAGTCTCTACCCAAAAGACATCGAAATTTTTATAACCTTGTCCTTTCGATTTGTATAATGTACATAATTAAGCCCTCTCCGTCATTTTGATAATCTTTTTCGAAATTTTTGCACCGACAGTTGTTTGCTAAAATATAAAAAAATGAAACGTGTACACTGCTCACAAAGTATTAGAATATAGGGGAAACAATGTTATTTTCTCAGTATGCTTCAGCCAAAGTTGTATAATGCATTTTAGCTCTATTTTAAATACAAAAGTGTACGTATTCATGTCATATCAATGTTGTATTATTTACCAGTTCAATAAAATATGATTTTATAAGTCTCAGTTCTCACATCCAAATCCTGCCGATTGTAAAGAAATTTGGCGAAAAACGACAAGTCATGAATAAAAAATATATATTTATACATACGGGCAAGGGTTATTGATGAAGTTAAAAATCTGTTCACGTTTACACTACTACCACAACATCGATTCGATTTCTGCGTTGCGCAGCTCATAGACACAGGCATTGTTCGGCAGAACAATGCCTTTAAACCACCATCATACTCTGTCAACTAGTTTATAATTCTGTCTGAAACTGTTCGTCATCACATAAGTTTCGTTACTGTACGCGTTCGTTGGAGATCGCCTTCGGAAGCTGTGTTCTGCAGCAGCGACAGTCTTCGGTTCCGTTCTGGAGTTTTTGGCATTTTCTTTGGCTTCTTGGTTGTGCTTGTAGATCCTCGTGCAGGTCAGAATCGTACTGAGCAGGACTAAAAACTCGACCAGAACCGCCACTAGACCTATTCCAAGGAAGATCAAATAGTGCTCCCGATACCACTGCTGCAGGTGATCGTTGCAGCCCTAGACAGAAGAAAGTCAGTTTTTGGAGGGTGCGAACCGCGCTCTCACCTCCAAATGTCTGTAACCCTCGTGTCTGTTTAATTCCAGCGCCTGACACAAACTGGAATTTATCGGTTTGGGGTTCAAGTAAGCTTTGGAAAGATTGTAATTATCCAACTTGCAACAAGTTAGGGGGATGGCTAGGGAAGCCCCCAAAGCCTGAAGACGCCACAGAGAGGTGTCGTATTCATTAGCCGACTCGACTCCGCAGCAATTAAACTGAAACACAGATAAGTTTACAACACTACAACAAGAACACACGTAAATCTTACCAAAGTTTGGGCCAAATCGATAGCTGCTGTGAACTGTTCCTGACCGACGTTTCCATAATTTCTTTGTAAACTCTTGGTTAAGTCGACGGGATCCACTCCTAAGCCCAAACAATTGGGCCAAGCCCACGCTATCGCGTACACGGCGCACTCTCCCACAAGCACGACCATTATTATCAGGAAATACTGAAGTTTTCAACTAATTTATTTGAATTGTATTCGGTTAATTGCTTACCGCTGAAAGCAGATAGTAGTTGTGCATGCAGGAAGCCCAACAGCCCAAGATACCTGTTGATGCCAGGATTAGGCCCACGGAGGCCAAGCCGATGGCGATGTAGTGGAGGAGTGGCTGCGGCGTTGTCGACAGGGGCCCGGATGTTAGTAGCCTGGAAAGAAGGATTCTGTCCGAGTCGAAGAGGATCAACATGCCTCCAGTAATCAACGAAAAACCGCATGCCTGGAAATTAAACCGTAAAGAAATAAAGTGAGAGAAACCAAAATGCGAAGCAATAAAAGAAATGTTTTATGGCGCCATTTGAAGGAAAAGAAGACCAAGAATGTTGTTTAAAGCGCAGAGTACACATACTTCCGCATAAGCCGAAACCCGGAAATGATCGATAATGCAAGAAAGCATGTTTCGGCTGAATTTTACATTATTAATACGTTTTAATTACTTTTACTTCCCGCAGCGTAATTCACACCATTACGCAGTAACAACTCCAGGAAATGCGTTTAGTGTATTTTATTTTCAATATTTTAATAAAATTAGAAATACCTATAACTTGTTGGAAAATAAAAAACAAAAAAACTAAAATTGTGTTTTTGCTGTTTGCTAACATTTTATAATTATTGTCATTCTTAAATGATTTAGGGGACAAAAAAAAAGCAATGAAAATAAATTTTCCATCTTAAAGAGATATGGGATATAGTATCTAAAAAAAAGGGGACATATGCATTAGAATTGTGGAGAAACTAACAAGAAAGGACTGAAGAATAAAACAGAAAGTTCTGTTAAAACGGAAAAAGAAGCTTGAAGATAAAAATATTCACCAAGTGGACAAGCATACGATCGATAACATAGATATACCTACTCTAAATTCATATTGTAAAACCATCTTGCGATTTCAAAATTTAGTAATTAAAAAAATCATTACTGCATTCATTCAAAAAGTGTATTTGTTTTACGAATCTTACGAATCTTGTATACACATAAATAAGTACCTACAATTTACGCTCACGTTGAGAAAATGCAAGAAACGAAGAAATGAAGAAGAAATTTTATTTATTCGGACTTATATTTCGGTATAAAGCGTGCCTTTGAAAAAGTGAATAATAAAACCAAATCAATTGCAACTATCAAGAACAAGTTTGAGTACCACTTGACCTAAAATTCTGTGGTAATTTTAAAATTACTGCCAAACACATTGGAACAAATTGCTTTAATTTTGGATGTCATTCTTAGATGTTATCCCCTTTAATGTGTATGCACGGAGCGTTTACACTTTGGATATATTCTCCAGTGATGAAAAAATGTAACATGTTCAGGCGATCACGTGATTGTTTGATTATTTACTTTGTTCATTTATTAAAAAAGAAGTTTCTATGAAGATTGGTTATGAAACTTACAGTTTTATTTTGACCTGTTATTAAGGCCAACCTCAAAATTGCCATCCTTAATTACCACTAAAACGTTGTCGATTTGTAGATTGCGATCTATTCCTTACATAAAATGTACTCAAAAATTAAAATTCAGTGTTGAAAAATTGGGGAATCTTAATATCTCTTTGATTTTGATTGACTCTTAAATTTTATTGTCTATTAAAAAAATTAACTTTTATATGTACATCGCCTTTCCATGAGCCACCCTGTAAACCACATTTTAATGGCTTTGACACTCACTTTTGCGAATCATTGTAACAGATTTTTTTTATGTTGTCGAGGTAAGTAAAATTTGTTTCATTTAGAGGTCTTTAGTCTTAAAAAATCTAAATTGTTCACCCACGCTAATTTCATCATTATTGGCTGTAATTTGAGTAACTGCAGAATGTAAAGGAGTTACGGTATAATTAAACGTCTGTTTTAATTGAGGTTAAATAAAGGAAGTTCTTAATAAGACACACATGTAAGATTTAAGTAGGCACTTGTTTTTTTT
>QDEB01007624.1:0-11535 GCA_004193795.1 Asbolus verrucosus | reverse complement strand
AAAAATGCAAGTAATTGCATGAATTTTGGAAATTTAAAAAATTGAAAAAAAAACGACCAAGAAAGCTTTGCTGATTTCGTAGAATATAACTTATATGATTTCAATGAATTAGGGATTGAATTGACTGAAATTAATTAGGAAATTCATAAAAATTTATGAATTTATATAAAATAGAGAAGACTTGTGTAAAATGTGAAACGAAAGAAGTTTGAAAGTTTAATTAATTTCGAACATAATCCTAAAATTTCCTATACCGTGCCAACTTTCATAAAATTTCTAATCATGTCAAAAAATCAATTTTATCCTCGTTTTTGAAACTGTACAATTTCATCGAATCGAAAAATTGAGGAAACAAATTTTCATAAAATTTCACTGAAAATCATCAGACGCCATCAAATCACTCGCATCACTCATGACTCGTGAGTCATAAAACCCAAACCGATTTTTCGAAATCGCAAGTTCGCACACAGAACCTCCGAAGCGACGGTTGTCTGTTTTCGTCGATGACCAACAGCAACATCAAAACAAGCGACGAACGTGGGACGTACAAAAAACTCGCTCGTTCACACAAAAAATAGCAGAACCGACATTATTCGGATCCGCTGACCCGCGTGGGCCACGGCCGCGTCCCCCAAGGCTCCGCGTCGGGCCCCAATCTATTCCTCCGTCGTCCTCGCGGGCGCCAAATGAAATGCGACGGCCCGATAAGGAGAAGAGGCGCACCAAGGGCGTCCGTCTCGTCGGGCGATGAGGAAATCACGGAAACCTCCATCGAAACGTCCAGAACCGCTGAAAGACGAATTAAAGGCGTCGGGGAAAAAACTTGTCCAATTAGAATGCGGAATAATTACGCTCTAATGGGAAAAATGAGCGAAAACAACTTGCGGCCGACCGCAGAAAAACAGCGATGGATTGCAAGATCAGAAAATTAGAAAATTTCGCTGCAAAATGGCGGTGCGTCAGTGATGACACCGCTGTCATCGAAATTTATAGCTCCGACTGAAAAAATTGCTGTCCTCCACGTAGTTGTTGTTTTTTCACTCCGCCGCGGACCTATTATGTTATTTTCCTCAAACTGCAATCAAACCGCCGCTAATTGCCCGTAATTGCACAGAAACTTTCCGCGTGCGGTCCGATCGCGGTTGGCCTAGCGGAATTTTTCGATTTTCGACAATCACGGACCCATATGCCTCCGCCCATGGCGGAAATGAGCCCGGACAAGGTCAAGCAACTTTGCGGAATGCGCGGGCGCAAAAAACGGCTTTTTTGCAGAAATTTCCGACGGACGGAAGTCCGGTTGCATGTCACGAGGCTGCCGCGGGGTCGCGCTTTTCTTCCGAAAAAAAAAAACGGTTTCGTTGTTTTCGGTTTTCGAGGTTGGCGGAATGTCGAGGTCCCGGGGATCCCATTTCTCTCCATTTCCGTATTGTTCTGGGCAGTCACGCGACTAGCGGGTCGATGGGTCGGGTTGTCAAACTTTTTGAGGTCGACGGGTCCCGAAGGCCGGTCGGGTCATCGGGCGAACACCCGGTATGCGCTTTCGCCGCTGGATCTTCGGACGGAGTGTTCGAGAAAATTTGGGGACGAACGCGCCAGGTCCGCGTAATTCCCGTCGAATGTTTGTCTAATTTTACTGTTTGTTTGCTTTTATTGCTTGCTCTTTTCGCGCATTATGCAACTTTCGTGTGCATTAGCGGCATGTAGCAGGAATTGTAGAAATTAATGTACGGTTTGCTATTTTAATTACCTGTGAAGGTCAGATATTTTTAAACATTTATTGTCGATTTCGTCACTTTTTCGGCATTTTTCTCCCAAAAAAAGTGAATCAAGTCTGAATTGGTGGTGGGAAGTTTGGCTGCACTTTTCTCGAAAATTAACAAATGAAATTCAAAAAAGTGGATTTTTTAATTTTATTATTCATTTCAATTAACTTCTTAGGTCGTGAGTATAGTTTTACGTAACTCAATTACGCAAAAAATTTAAATGTTATTGGAAAATTAATTGATGGCAGCTGTATCAACAATGGGAAAACAGTAACTAATAATAATAATAATAATAATAATAATAACAAAGCGGCAATGATATCCATGTAATAAATCAAAATTTTTATTGTCGTACAGATTTCAAAAGAATAGCTAATTGCGCGACAAGTCTGTAAAAGTAGTCT
The DNA here is from genome assembly GCA_004193795.1 of Asbolus verrucosus. Classification (NCBI taxonomy): domain Eukaryota; kingdom Metazoa; phylum Arthropoda; class Insecta; order Coleoptera; family Tenebrionidae; genus Asbolus; species Asbolus verrucosus. The sequence continues at coordinate 9,368 of QDEB01007624.1, read as the reverse complement.
TTATTTTATAAGCGCCTGAATTAATTGCATGTGCGAATGCGAGTGCGATTATTGAAACTGTAATCAAGTGTGAAATAAAGAGCAAGTTTACATACTTGAAACTAGTCTACTTTAGACAGTGGTTGACAAAATGGCCGTTAATGATATTTTGATAAAACAACAAAAAACTAGACGAAACAAGAGACAAGAACGAAATCTGAAAAAAAAAATTAAGAAAAGACGAAGATGAAAATAATTTGAATGAGGTGGTCGACAATTAAAAAAGAGAAACTATTTAGAGATAAAAAAGTGAAGAAGAAAATTTTGGATCTTCTAATATGGACTGTTTGACAGATGACGTCACTCATTTAGAGCAGAATTTCACAAACCGTCTGGAATTGGATCGAATTTTTTGTAATTTTACGGAATTTCGTAAAATTACATGATTTTGTAAAATAGTATTTAACTTAATTTTCCACAATTCGTTGGAATTCACGTAATGTACAATGGTTATTTTATTCAGTTACGTAAAAATCACAAACATTTCAATTAGATTTTTTAAATTATCGAGGATTGTAATTAATTTAGTAACTTCCAAGAATTTTTTATAATTGTACATGAAATGTTCATAATTTTAGTTTAAATCCTCACTAAATTTCAAAAAACTGAAATTTGAATTTGATTTTCTGAATTTTACATCTCATAGAAAAGTTTTTAGCTAATAGGAGAAAAGAGTATTTTTTGCATGACTTTGTACAGACGTGGTATCTATAACAAATTACAAAATTGTGTCAAATTTTACAGGATTACGTAAGATTCCGTCCAATTTCATAAAATCGAAATTGTTATTGTTAATATTCAAAATTTTATAAAACCCTGTNNAAATTAGAATAAACGACCAAGAATTAAAAAAGCTTTGCAGATTTCGTGGAATTTAACTTTATAACATTTCAATGATTTCTTAAATTTTTACCGAAGCTTAAAAATTGCGATTAATTGTGGAATTTATAAAATTTTATGAATTGTTCCCGGACTTGAAAGAATTCCCAGAATTTTACAAAAATTTTTGATTTCGTAAAATTCAGCAGATTTTATCGAATTTTATGAATTCATCCAGTTATGTAACAATCATAAACATTTCAGTTGGATTGTTTAAATTATTGTAGACTCTAATGTGATGACTTCCACCGATTTTGTAAAATTTGGTAGAGTTTCACAAAATTACACTTAATTTTCTGTAATTTAACATAATTCTATTAAATTTTCGTAATCAAGTTTACACACTTGAAACTAGTGAGTAACTACGTTAGATAGTGGTTGACAAAAATTGAATTTATTGTGACACTTACATAATTCCGCTCCATTTATGGTAAGCTACTATTACCAAAACAAAGGAAATTTTAAACAAGTTTATTCTACCCAAATACATAAATAAGAAAACCTCTTTTCAAGGATGACATAATTTATTGTGGAACTGTAACTACTATAAAGTGACCATTGATGATTAAATAAGAACTGGCAAGGGCATCCTTTGTTACCGCGCGCGACTGAAAAGGACGCGATCTATCCCAAAAATCTTTTCCACAGAATTGCCTTCACGCTATTTACGCGACCACGCGGAAACATTGGAGGCGGCCCCGGAAGAAAGATCATAAACCGTACCACACATCAAGTAGTTATTTGGAAAACGATAACTATAAACTGTATTGGGACAGAACTGTTTTAACCGATACACATATCATGGCCAACAGACCTGATATCATTTTATTTGACAGTCAGAACTGACAGGTACATATATCTCTTAAATTGAATAGCGGTAATGAATTACGTTAAAACGATAATTACAATGTTGCGAGACGTCTGTAATTACGCTGGATTATAGTCACATCATCACTTGGTAGCAATATTCGTGATTTTGGATATAAAAGTAGTTCAAGACGTAAAACTTAGCTGTGGTTTGGCATATAATAATCTGAACTTGAATATAGATTAAAGAAAAAAAGGTGTTTAAGAAAACAAGAAAAAATATGTAAATTTCAAAGAAACAAAATTAACACTTGGTTAATATTTGTCAATATTTATAAGCTAAATAGTCTGTATACATATTTTAGTTATATTTACTATTATATAAAATGTGAAAAGAAGATAGAAACACAAAGATAAAATGTGATTAATATTAGTCAATATTTATAGACTAAATATCCTGTATATTTAATTGTATTTGTTATTAAATGTTCAAAGAACACGAAAAGAGGGAATTCTTGAAACAAATAAATGCATCAAAGTCCAAAGGAAAGTGAAAAGGGGCAAAATCGATAATGAATTTCACCAACAACTGAAAACGAATTACGAAATGTCATGGCAAAGTGAAATATAAAAGCAATACTAGGAAATCGGTATATATTACGTGGAAAATGATAAAAGATGGAAGAAAAGTAGAAAAGTGGCAGTGAAGTAAATGAAAGACAAGAAAGAAAAGGGAAAAGAAAGACAAAACGGTTAATTTTTCACTTTAGTTTCAAACAAATGACAAAATAGATTCACTTCAAGTTGCGGAAGAGAATCGCTATTTCTTAAGAATGGAATAAAGACGGGAAAAGCAGAAATTTCATTAGAAGAAATCAACGAAAACGATAGCAGTAATAGCTACACAGAAGATTTAAAAAATAAAAAATTAGAGAATACAAAAAGATTAACCGCGACCTTAAAACATAGACAACAAAAATTGAGACACTCTGTAAAATATTTTTTAGAAACAAATCTCTTAGCGCAAGTGTGCCACAAGATAGATCGGAATTTTGAAAAAAGTGATAGAAATAGTTGAAGAGAAAATCACCACTCTAAGAAGAGAATTAGCAAAATAGAATCAAGACAAGAAAAAGAGACGTCTCGACAGAAAAAATAAACGAAAATGAAACAAAAAATAAGAGAGTAATAAAAACAAGATCGTATAAACCAGACATTAAAATATAAATGTTAATTACCTGTGAAGGTTAATTTTTAAAATTTATATTCGATTTAATCGTAATTTTCAAGCTTCGGTCGTATGTTTGGTGCAAATAAATCAAATAAAATTCATTAAAATTAATGCCGCCTTGTATCATTTTTAGAATTTATAGCAACACAAAAATTAAAATGTTATTGTCGTTAGCGCTATTAGCAATAGACAATAGATAATAATAATAATTTAGAATTTTTTAAAAATATTTACAATGATTTGTATCAATAGCGCCATAAAAACAGACAAAGATTACGTGAATGAGGGCGTTTCTCTCTTTTTGTTTGTCCAGTTCAGATCTAAAAATAATGATGCAAGACGTAAAACGTAATAGCCATGGCCTAACTCACAATAAATTTTTTTTCAAACCTGAACTTGAGTACAGATTAAAGACAAAAAATGTCTTCAAGGAAACAGAACGCACAGAAAAACATATGTAAATTTCATGGAAAAAACAAACATAAAACTTGGTTAATATTGGCCAATATTTATAGACTAAATACCCTGCATACTGTATTTGCCATCGAATATACAGGGCCTCAAAAGCACATGGGAAGGTGGAGAGAGGTAAGGCATTCGGAACTGAATGTTGTTCTATAAGAACAGCATTGACAAAACGGAACAGTAGGAGAAACAAATCAAAGCCAAACGAACATAAAAAACTATCTGATGACAATATAACAAAAAAAAATCAACAAAAAAGTTCCAGTGTGCTTGAAGATTAAATGAGCATAGGAAGTAAAAACAAAAACAAAATCTCTTCACGCATATGTAAGAATACCAGAATTTCGAAAACGGGAGTTAGAAGAAAGATAGGGAAATGGTGGGAAGATAAACATAATTAAAATTATTTAAGTTCTAAGCAAATGGATTCGTTCTGGGTAGAAGAAGATTATTGATAAGATGGGGGAATAAAGACAAGTGGAAATCGTAATGGAACAAATAACGAAAAATAAAAATGATGAAAGTGCGGAAGAGAGTCTAAAAAATAACAACGAATTCGTGTAAATATGAAATTGAACATAAAAGTAGAACATGAAATTCAGATAAAAAGTTGTAGTCGAAGATTAAGTGGTAGAAAAACTCAATCACTCTGTATACGTTATTTTATTTTCGACACGGACTTTCGAAAAAAAGAAAGCTAAGTGGGTCAGGGAGAGACAGAGACAGTTCGAAGAAAATGATAGAACTGTTCCACTATCCGGAGTTGAAGACGAAATGGAATGACGACAGATAAAGTAGAAAGGGCAATAATCACACAAAGGAAGACAGTAAAGCATACAAAGCAAAGTACACTCTAAATAATCTGTTTGTAGTTGCCACCAAGATAAGGTGAAAAAATGACGAGTAAACAACGAATTAGCGACAAAGGAGCCAATTTGTATAAATTCGGCAAAAAATCTTGCGCAAGCATCTGCCGATTGGTTATCTTTCTATTCCATTCATTCTTTTTGTTTGTGTCAACCTCAATTCCGCTATCAGCGACGTTACGGTTGCAAATTCGGCGATTTTGACGGAATTTTGACGAAATTTTGACTCACCCCTGTAGGCCAGCAGAACCTCCAACATCTTCGCGGCCATGTCACTGAACCCACTGAAAATGGCCATGCACCTGGCTAAACTGAACATAATTCCGACCAACACCGATTGAGGAAAACCAAAATGCGGCGAAATTTTCCGAAATCACAGCGCACCGTTCGTCCGCCGGCCGATAACTGATAATCGCAGTCGGCCGGTTTGACTTTAAATCGAGGGGAAAAACGATAATTTAATGGCGGTCAGCGATAACGTTTTGTTTTTACTCGTTTGTTTGAAAAAGACGAAGATAGTTGAAAAAAGACGCCGGCCGACCTCCCGACCCCTAATTTGTAACGAGGGCTATTATGCACTTGTTTACAAACAGATAATCGGGAGCCTATTTTTAACGTCCGTGGTGATAATGTGGGTCCAAGGCCAACTCTCGTCGGTCCTTCGCCGATTTTCGCGAACGCCGCGCCATCGACGGGGAAATCGACAGGTCGATTTCCTGGATCGCGCGCGCGTGCCGACCTTGGGGCGCGCGTTTTTTGTTTCTGACAGCGCCGTCTTTGACCCATTTTGATTACGGAAACTGGAGCGGTTGCGTCGGCGATTGCCGAAATTCCCGAGACCGCGGTGGGGTCGGCCGCTGCGGGAATTTTTATTGGGAATTGATTTCGTTTCGCCACTGTCCGACGTTGCGTCGCTGTTGCGTCAAGGCTCGCCGGATTTATGAAAGAGTCAGATTTTCCGAACCGCCGTAAATCAGATCGTGGGTGCACGGTCCAGGAAGAGGCCGTCAAATTTGAGGTCGCCGTGAAATTTCCATTTAAACTGCCGGCGCTACGAAACCATTGTGACGGTGAAAATTAAAAAATATTTCATGACGAAAACGGACTGGGAGCGGACAAAAGTCGAAGTTCTTTTGCGTCTTTTTTTAACCTTTCGTTGTCTCTTCGGACGTAAATGAGGATAGCTGAAATAGCGCAATTATGCTAAATTAGCGCCAATCATTTATCATCATTATTTCCCCTCTCCGTTGTGTTCACGAACGCCGCTGTCCCAACGAAAAAAATCACTTTTGATTTATGCTTTTTTAATTGCCGGCGACTTCACGAGCCGCAATCGAATTTTATTGCTCCTGCAACTGATAATGTTATTACATGAATGAACAACAGCGCAACTCTTACGTAAAAGTGTAGATTAAAAGATATTAATTTGATTGATTGAAAGTCTTTCTGGTAGTTAATATGAGTGTAAGATTCATGCACGAAGAATGTGTCGCAATTATGCTTTAAAAACCTTGACATGATTCTGATTGGTGGACTTTTCCACTTTTACCAGTTTTGTTTGTAACTGGACCTTAATATTGCTCGAGAGGAGCGTGCATGGCGATAGTTTTTGTTTTATTGGCGGGTTGTTGACCAGGTGCGTCGGCGGAGGCGGCCGGTGGAGAGATTCCATCGAACGGACCAGTTTTGTGTGTTTGGGGTTGGATGATGGACGTGGATCATCAAAAATGGTTACAAAAGTTCAAATTTTTGTCAAAAAAATATTGTTTTGAACATTGTTTAATTTGAAATTGTCTCTATCTTCAGATCTGTTTAATTTCTAAAAATACATCTCTTTGATAATTATTTACTCGCTCTGTTGTCATAATATAATCTCGGAATTTCTTATTGCGTCTCTTGGATGTTAAACGTCATCAATTCTCGGATTTTAATGATTCTGGTGTTAAAATTAAATTGAAAATACAAGAAAACTTAATGTCAGAGTACAGAAATTTACGGTAACTCGTCCTTAACTTCCACCTTGTGACTGTAATTAACGATTTTTTCGACTGAGCTGCCGCAGCAAAAAAGTTTGAAAGTTATCGTGACTACGATGGACTAAGATTAAAAATATAATCATCACTCATTAACAATTTGCGTCATCGCAAGATTGATTGTGGTGTGCAACCGCACGTGTTTACAGTAAATAAGCAAAAAAAACTCGGCGAATTTTTTCCAATCAAAAAACTGAAAAAAAAAAAATCAGAAATTTTTTCCAATAGAAAGACCGAAAAGAATAATAATAATACGAAGGTCGATTTGCAGATGCGCCGACCGCGCTTTCGGCCCGTTAAATTTCCAGTAATTATGAATTGCTCATTTTCGTTTCCATAACTGAAGTGGAAAATTAACAAAAATACAGAAAAACCCATCCGGACCAGTCTGTTGATAATGCGGAGGATCGCGTGGGTCATTAAGTGCAACCAAACATCGATTACCATGCAACCGGTCGTGAAAGATCGATTCTATCAGTGAGCACCCATTCAAGGCGAATCCGCCGTTTAGACGGTGCAAATTCAGCCTTTCCAAACAACCCACTCAAATATAATCAAGCAGAATCGAGAGGTACAGGAAATCAAGAGAAATTGCACAACAAACGGGCGTGATGGGAGAGCAGGGGTGTTTCCGACCCATCTGCGCGGCCCGCAAATTACAGACCCGCGATCGCCGCCAGGTCGGCGTTATCCGGTGCGGGATTTTTTGGAAAGGTTTGGTCGCCGCGACATGACCGGGTGGAAGCGCAGGCACGCTGGAACATTTCATCTGACTGTTGCGAATTCGGCAACAGCTTCTGGAACGACGAGCTTCGTTTACGTCTTCGCCGGTGTAAATTTCCTAGCCCGGAGGGAGCGCCATCGCGCGAAGTAAAAGTTGGCAGAGGTCAGTGTTCATTATCGTCCGGCAAAAAGTGGTCATTCTCCGCAGTCACGGCCGACGTCGATTTAGCGTTTTTCTGCGGATTCTGCAGAAAATGGGGGACTGTTGTTGTTTCAGTTGCTGTTTTGATGGTAATGCGATTCGCGTTATTTGGGCAAGTCGTCGAAACTGGACGGTAATGAGTTTTTTAGGAGGTTGACCCATGCCTGTTCCCGTCTGCGTCTAATGTATCTTGTCGGAATCACTGAAGCGATTTGAATATTCATTCAGGAAAGCACGCCAAATATTTCGACTGGCGAGTGCTGACGAGGTTATGTTGTGAGAAAGAAATTGAAAATTTAACTTTTAGCAGATTTTGTTGCTGTTTTTTCTATATCCGTGTGTATATTTTCATGATTTCATGTTTGGGGAGTGAGCACAGGAATTTCTGATTTAACTGCTGAATTTTGAAAAGAAGGCAAAGATAATGGAAACAGTTAACAAAAATTATTGAGAAGAATAGAACTTCATACAAACGATTATTTCAGATGATGGTCGGAGATGATAAAAGTGCCGAAATAATGCTTGCTAAGAGAAGCTACCTTAAATCTCAATTACCACTTTGAAAAGTGGTGGAGGGGATGATATATCGGGTGTCTAAACAAAATAAAAATCTGGTCGAGATCGCTTTGTTACAAATTCTGTTTATTTCCCGNNGTAAGTGCCTTTGTGCAATATTTTTTAAAAATTATTGACATCTATTATTATAAAATGGTTTATTCAACTGAATAAGAGGCATTTATGAGAAAGTTATTTCCGCAGCGGGTGCGAGATCAACGGCGAGTGGTCCTACTCGTTGCAGAATTTTTATTTAGACGCCCGATGGTATTCGAAGAGTTATTTTTGACCTGAAAGATGAATTTTGGGAAGCAGTAGGGGACATATTAAAGACAGAGTGGAATAATAGGTGAATTAATTAAAAGAAAAAGAAAACATTCAAAAAATTGATAATCATCAGAGATCAAATATCGAAATAATGACAGACAATGAGAGAAGATATTACGCACGTATGACATGTGGTGTTCAAAGAGTTATTTTTAGCGCACGAGCATTAGCGAAGAGCGCTTTCGTTCTTGAAAACGCTTTGCCCTATCGAGTTCAAATTTTGTGTACGGATTCTTAGTCAAATTTGTGGATCTAAGTTCGTTAATGGGCAATAAAGCTCAAAGGGTTGTGGAGTGTGCGCTTCCTACCTTCATTATTAATTAAGATAACACGATAAAATTTGGTCAGTTTATCACAAATATCGAATGGAGGCAAACAAAATAAGAAAAATCAAAATCGGTTACTTAGCGTATGAGTTATTAGCTTTCAAATCGAATTTTCTCGTAAACGGTTCAAAATATCGAAATGACACTCGCACTTGTGCATTCTTTATTTCGCACATTCACGCATGAGTAATTGGTTATCGATTGAACAAATTCAGTTTGTTCGAAAATTGTATGAAATATCGCACTAATATTAATTTAGTACACAGAACGTGGATCTGCCAAGCCATTTTAGGCCTTGGCGCTGTAGGGTACTTTGACACAAGTGCACCGTTGTACTTTATGACTTTAAACGTGGTTTTAATTTTATTCATTTTCATTTACTTTTTGTTTAAAGAATAAGTGTAATTTGTCTTTATAAAGTTAATGTGGTGTAAAAAAATATAAACAGATTAAATAAATGGCAGTCACAACACAAAATATACATTACTATTTCTTTTTTTCTTAACTATACTGTAGATATCGTTGTATTTGTTACCGGTAAGTAAGTCCTATTAAGTTGTTATATTCTTAATAACTTAATAATTTTAACAGCGTTAAAATGAAATGACCAATCATAATTCTGTGGATAAAGTTTTTGTAATTTTGTTCAACTCTTTTTTAATTATGTAAATTTCTTTATAAAAAGATTATTTTGTTGATAAAATTATACGAAAGCATTTAAGAACCATTTGCACTAAAGTAATTAAATTAAAACATTTAAATAGTGAATGCATCTTAATAATCTATCTAATTTTTTATTCCATATTAATTTGTTGCGTTATAAATTTTTGGGATTGTTAAACTTTTATATTTTTATATAAATAATAATAAATAACTAATTATTAAAAAGAAAAATAAATTGCTTAAAAGTCATAT
>QDEB01007566.1:0-22290 GCA_004193795.1 Asbolus verrucosus | reverse complement strand
AAACAGAGAATATTTTTAAGTCGATATCTTTGGTATGATGTTTTCTAGTTTTGTTTCATCATTTTTTTTGGCAAAAGGTTTTTCATCATTAGTTTCCAAATAAAAGTCTCCGGTTTTTTTGGTCTCTAAATCTCCCATTGCCACCTGTTCTGGTTCACATGTTTCTGCTTTAAAGTTGCTCCAGTCTTTACATTTGGTGGCAACTAGATTCCCCGGGTTCAAAACTGCTTCAATGAAATACTTCCAACTTCTCTGATGGTGACAATATACTAAAACATATAAATCAAGTTTTTCATATTTAACAATTTGTCATTCAACCTGGTTCTGGTATAGTCGTGATATCCAGTAAATCAATTTTGGCACATCCCGGTTGCCGACTGCCACCATTTGGAAAGAAATCGATTGTACCGCAAGATGGTTCAAAACCAAATGTTCCACCGTTAGTATGAATTACGTGTACGACTTCTGCATCATTTTTATTAAGTCGTTCGTCTTCAGGTCTATTTATGAATAATGGGCCAGCAGGGTCCAATGCAACAATTCTTGGTAATCTCTTACCACTTAATTCTTTGACCTTTTTGCCGATGTAACCAGAAATTTGACCACCTAGTGAATGACCTACTATCAAAAAATTATCAAGAGGAATCGAATAATTTTTGTGCAAGTCCACCACAAAATTTCCTATTATGTGTCCTGGAACAATATTAGGTTCTAATTTGGTGCAACTAAATTTAATAAAACACCACTCACCGACATCTTTAGTATTGTGAGAAGAGAGAACATAAGGTTTCAGTGCAGGATCTGACCAGTCGACTTGAATAACATAATATTCTTTATTTCTGTTTAAAAAAGCGTTTTTTAAATCCTCGTACCATTGTTTTGCTCTGTTTTCCAACCACCCGTGTATTATGAAGACAATGCGACTAGTTGTATTAGATAACTCTTCAGGTGCAGATGGATCGATTTCTGTATAATTTTGAGGATTTCGTCTGGTAAATAAAAAAAAATTTACTTTATCGGGCGTTACATGTTCGTCTATGATTTCGTTCGCTTTGAATGCTGCATGCGTGTAAATAGCGAAAATATCTTCTTTTATTTGGACACTCAGTTCACATTTTATATCTGAAAAATAATTATAATTATAATTTTTTCAACTTTGAAGTTAAATACCTAATAAAAATTACCCGTTAAGTTAAAAACAAAAATGAAACTTAAAATGATGAAAATCTTTACGTCCATTTTCAGTCACTGTTATAACACAAATGTTTCGAAGAGAAGTATCAGTTCAATGCCAATATTTAACTTAGATTACCAATGATCGAAAGGTCATCTAAATAATTTGTAAAATTATCGAAAATAACATTCCTAATAAATTAAATACAAATAAGTCATTAAACTTGATTTTAAATGAGCAACGGGAATACAAAACTGATACAAAAGTTTATTATAATAATTTGAAATTATGAGTTGTATTTTATTATAATATATGTATAAAGTAAACAGTTTTTAACGTTTAATTAATTTTTTATTTTTTATTATATTTATTTATGTAGCAGTTTTATTTTATTCGACAAAAGGATAAAATAATAAACTATGATTCGTGGACTTATTAGTAATAGTCGGTTTTTATTAATCTTTAGTCACTACATCTTCAAATATTTGATGATTCATCAGCCACTTTCGTTGTTAAATGTTTTAAGTTTTCGCCGATAATCTTTTTTCTTCTTTTCACGAGTTAAGTTAATTATGAAAGTATTTTTCTTACCTTCCACAAAATAAAAAGTGTATCGATCGGATCACTGAACGAGCGAGCGAGCGAGTAATCGAGCGAGATATGATCAAATGCTGGAACGCTAAAAGTAAAAATTGTAAGTACTTTTTGTTGCCGTTCCTTTTGTCAAATAAAAATATGTGATTCTACACATACTTCTAAAAATATCTGAAACATTTTTGTGTTTAGTGTAAAAAATATTAGGAACGATATTTGATAGCAACAACCTGTAACAGCTAACTTTTTTAAAACACAAGATATTCTCAATGATTCTCAATAATTTAGTAAAAACAGCGTTGATGTATTTATGTAACAATTAAAATAATACTAACTGTTATAGAAACAACGATTGTGAACAATGAGTTACATAGCAATAGAAGTGAATTTTCTGTTACAGACTCATTTTACTTGCTGTACGAACCCACTGTTACTTTTATCTAATGGTTGTTGTTACAGTCATTAAATTACATTCTACGAATAATAATTAGATTCAACATATACAGTAGTATTTTTTTTTATCATGTTGGTCACTATGTGTCGGTCTTTGTCAAATTATTTCTAAAATTATTATTAAATATATTAATATTTAACCACAATCATTTTATAACCTCGCGATAGGTTGGTTTTCTGCAATATTTAGCATTCCAGAGCTAACGACAAAGTAACTGATTTAAAATTTACTAAAAGTTTTACTATTTTGTGATTATTTTTATAGGTTAACGCTTAGTATGTCTGTCATAATTACTTGGATACTCAGCCGATTAAGCAAATTATTTTTTTTTTTTAAATAATCGTCTTCCATAATCCATATTCCATATTAACAAAGAGAGGTTAATGAAAAAATGGTGGAAGTATTAACATTTAATTCTGTCTAATGTATGGATAAGCTCAACCCACTAATATGTTCATAAATCATTTATTATGAAAGAGATAAAGGAAAATGAATTGCTCCATAAAATTAAAACCATTTTTACATAATTTTTAAAGTTTCCTAAAATTTGAAACAAACAGATAAATCCATTTATTAGTTCATTAAAACTTACATTTAAATACACATATGGTGCGTCGAACGTAAAAACCTAAAATGATATGTATATCTAGTTTCACTTATACAGAGCATTATTGAAATGCGGATATTTTAACCAGTAATAGGATTCGCTAAACTGAACACGTTTTCCATTTACGATTTTTTCAAAATCACATATTTTTAAGTATGTTTTATGTAGGATTTTGGTGTTTTTACTTTATGCAAATTCAGTGGTAGTGGTGCGAAAGATCAGTGACTGTTGAGTGCAGAGTTCTCAAATTAACAGCGCTAATGCTCATGAGCTAAATGGAGGATATTCCATGTGCTGATGCATTCCTAAATGATTTTTTTTCATATGAAATTAAATGCACTACAATTAGGTGCAGATTCTGCACCCGCATTTACCGCCGATCTGAAAAATTCACGAAGATTCACACGTTTCGACTTTTAGGCTTTTTAAATGTATCTCTCATGTTAGAAATTAATTTCCAGTACAACAAATTCAGTTCATGACATCAAAAGTTGAACTTGCGATGAAAGCGATAAAAAGTAAACACCATTTCGTACTTGGAACTTTGTTATTAATCAGAAATCTTGTAAGAAATTCAAATTGATGCTTACTTTATTCTTCTTGATTACTATAATTACCAAAGTAATAAGATGTAATTATTCAACTCCAATGAATAAAACATTACGAATTGATTTCAAACTTCTGAAAGACATTTGAAACGCATCAGGCAACCCTACGGTTAATGAAGCTACAAATGATAATCAAAAAGTCTGGAAACATCTAACTTTTAAAACGGACTTAAAAGAAACACACAAGAAGAGTGAAGGAATTGAAAGCTTCAAACACGATTCATCAATTATAGAGCTTCGAGAAAATAACGACTGTAACGACACTGAACGTGTAAAGCGGTAAAATTTACAGTTCACGAAAGCAAATAACATTCCATTGACTCCTTGTGAGATGTATTTTTTGTTGTTTGAAAATGAAAATTAGACGAGTCCACAATTATATCAGCACAACATAAATGAGTTGTGGTAACCTGTTCGAGATTTAAGCTGGCTGAAATGAAAACGACTCTTAAAATGATTACATTTATCTAATTAATTGTTTTTGTAATTAGTAAAATTAATAAAATAATTACTTTTAGATAAGTAAAACTTTACACTAAAACCGTTAAACCACACTGTCAATTTTTTTCTTTTTTTGTGTATTGTTTTTTGAAAAAAAAAAAATTATAAACGAATTTGATTATAATCTAGATATACACATTTTTAATTTCATTTTAATTATTGTCCATAATAATAATAATAGCAGCGGACACGATTAACCTTTGATGTAATCGTAGGAAATTATACTGAAAATTTATTCTGCCATGAACGTTTCATAAAAGTCCATCGTATTTGTTCTGACAATGTGTAACTTAAAATATTTCTTGTTGGTTGTGTTCGGCATGGTAAGTACTCTTTGTAAATCTAATGTATAACCTATAGTATGTTCTTATAGACACTACAAGAAACAACCGAAGGGTTCACCGCGATGTTGATTAAAAAATTTGAAATGTGTGATGCGAAATACGATTATCCCGTAAAGCTCGAGACATCCATAAAAACACGTGACAATATACAATACGTCAATATCACAGCTACAGTCAACACGCCATTGGGTCAGAATCAATTCGTAAATATTTATTTCGCTTATGTGTTGATTTTGACGATCGTTTTGCAATTTTAGATGAATATCAGCATAGACTACTCAAAGACGGGAAAGAATTTTAGAAGATTGTTTAAAGCTTCGAGATCGGAACTATGCGACTTTTTAAACAAAGATTTGGGGCCGTTTTGGTTCGACCTTCAAAAACAAATGGCGATTCCGCCTCGGACTTGTCCCTTGGGAGTTGTAAGTTGATTCTAACAACTTTTATTTCATTATTAATACAAATCATGCGTTCAGGGTCGGTACAACTTGAGAGATTATGAACTGCCATTTTACAAACTTGCGATAATGAACATACCCACTGGGATTTTACGATCGTATACGAACATCGTTGAAACTGGAACTGATAAAATCATGTTGTGTGTTTATTTTTTAGTGGAGGTGCGCTGAGACAGAACAATTTAAAATAAACAACCCGCTATTTAGTCTATTATTAACAACTGAACTGAAAATGCTAATTTCACAGAACGCTGCTCAATACCGGCGCAAACCAAATATTGAGTGACCATGTTTACAGCAAAATTAACAACAAATGATTCACACTGTCATCAAAGTAATCATAAAAATTGATTTTATTAATTTGTTTTAAAAATATTAAATGGCTGCAGATACTTCTTGATTTTCCCTCGTAGAAGCATTAATAACCATTGTTGCAAGATGACGCAGATTTTTTTCCGTTTGTTTGCGCATGATTTTTTAAAATTTGATTCGCTTTATTTAATACCTTCCCCATAAATGATTTCTACTTAAATTTTATGATAAATAAATTAAAAAATTAAATATTTAAGTTAAAGTCTTAGTCATGCAGTTAACCGTGGGAAGAATTAGCTTCATACTTACCCTTTGTTAATCACATGATTACATAGAAGCAAATTTAATTTGTATTTTGCAGATTTTCTTGAAATTTGTTCTTAGTTTTTTTTTTGTATATAATCTGTTCGTAACTACCCCTGAATTTTAAAATTAAATTTATCAAATCAGGTTTTTTTAATTTTTAACAAGCTTGTGTTGAAAGAAGCAGAAAATAATAATATGCTTAAATATGTACTGACTTGAAAAGCGTTTTCTTATATTAGACAGCGAAAAGAGTTTCGATATGAGAAGTAAAAAATTGCTTTCCCCAACTTGTTTTATTCTTCGTCTGATTAATTTTATTAACCAGCTACTTTACAAAGAAGATTTTATTAATATTTAATAGAGCAAGATAATTCTTTTATTAATATTATTATTATTCGCTTCTCTTGCAAACCAAAATTAGTAAAATAAAAACTCAATCACTCAATCAATTTTTTATGAAGAAGAAAACAAACATAAAATTAAAAGAAAACCATTTAAAATATTCTCAGAATCTTAAGTGATGGATCAAATATTAGGCGAAAATTCTCACTAAATAAATTAGGCTTATTTTAATGTCAAATTAGTAATTTTGATTAGTTCATACTGAATCATTGCAGAATTAATTCATAAAGAAATATAATTTGTTTCTTGGAATATTTGAAATATTCTTAAGAGCTGTACGAGTTCTAAATAAGTGTAAGTAAATGCCTCATTACTTTAGGGTGAGTGCATAATCACACACAGGATCAAAATAATTTACCTTGTAATGAATAATTATATAACGTCTGCTTCGAATAGTGATAATACACTGTAGTAGATCTTAATAAGTATCTTACTTCACTCCACAATCTTAAAGTAATTACGAAGGTACTAGGTGGCAGTACGATTCTCTTATCCTTTTACAATTCTGTTATGAAAACATCAGTTGCATCAATCAATCAATTAACATTAGAATCTGAAGTGTTGGTTCTTAAATTAAATTAAAATTATCTTTATTATTCTCTTGTTAAAACCACTTTTAACGTGGTGTAGTTTATTTTTAATACGATGTGCAAAGAATTAAGATTTGACGTTTGTTTTCTGTACTTGTTCTTCAAATTCAGCACAGCTCCCGTCCAACATCAAATAGTCCTGTCTTGAATGTGTCGCATCTTCTCGCACAATATTCAACAGACAGAACCATTCAGGTGTTTTGTTGGTTGTTGCAGCTTTGCCTCATCAAGAAATCACTTTTAAATGTTGTACATATTGATCTATTTTAACAGTATAAGTGGATATTTCAATGGCACAAATTGGCAAATTATGAAAACGTAATCTTCAAATTCCGACAGAATGGAAAATGTTTTAAAAAAACTCCGGGACAGTCTTACCTGTGTCTCAGTCCGGGTTCTGTCCGGAATCTGGTTAAGTTGAGGCACTTCACTTTCACTACGCGAATGGAACAGAAGAAAGAAAACATGAGGTGAGGGCCACCGGCAGATATTTAGTAAACAAAATAATAAAGCATGAAAAGAAAGGAAAACAATGAATTAAATTTAAAGAGTTGGATACGATACGAATACGTCTCTGTAGTACAGTTAATTAACCTATAATTTCATATCAACAATATTTCAAAGGTCCCCTCTTCGTCACAAAGTTGGTGGTGCTTAATCAAAAAGGTATATTTAACGCCCGATTTTGAATTAACAGATATTGAATTAAAAACTCCTAGAAACTGGTTGAATGATTTAGCGGTTTCCGTGATAATTCTCTGAGGGATTTCAACCGATGCAATACGCTGCAATTTATGGTAAAGACGGGTCGTTTAAAGTCTAAAATTGAAATTATTTTATTGAAGTCGGATTATTTGTATTAGTTTATCGTGCCTAAAATATGAGAACTATTTTCATTAGGTCGTTTGGAAAATCCGGATGACCAACTAGTGTGTCCAACTTGTTACATAACACACTAATACTGGAAAATTTTAAATAAGTAGATGAAAAGGACGTCACTTAAGAAATTAATTATTTTATTGCGATACGTCAATACGAATATCTCGTTAACACATAGATACATATATGCGAACGGAATGAAAATGTAATGTGCTAATTATAACATTTTTAGTAGTTTTGAAGAAAACATTCGAATAAAACAATAAGTGAAGTAAACAGTAAATTGTCAGAACACGTATAATTTGTAATTTGATGTTAAAAGTTTAATAAATATTTATGAACTTACATGTTTATGTTTAACATAGAATTGAATACAAAAGTTCAAAGTGATATCTATCTTTTACCAGAATTTAATATCGTTGTATGAATTTAAATTTCACTTGAAAATTGCCCATCTCAACTAACGCTTAATAATATTTTTGTGTTGCCCAAACTACGCAAATTTAATATAAATACAGCCAGGTTTACCGAAATATTTGTTTTATTTTAAAACTAATTCGTGGATAGCTCATCTTTCTCCACATTTCCTATATGGAATGCGTATAAGTAATTACTTTTAAAATTTATTTTCATTTGGGTGAGTAACGTTAGTTATGTTATAAATAAGACAGTTCAATGAGGCCACAAATTATTGTCGTAAAATATATTTTTAGCAAATGCTTGTTTAGATATTACAGAAAGATATAGAAATTTATGTCCCTTTCGTTATCTAATTTTAAAATTAATTAATGGATTTAAAATGTAAAATTACTAAACTACTATTAAAAAATATCAAACATGTAATCGATACGTTTGACAACGTCCTTGTAATAAATGGACAGATTAGTGTGCTTCTAGGATGTTATAGGATCATTCTGAAAACCTCCAACTGTCACAGAGCCACTTTGCAAGGAAAATTTATGGCGGACGTTGCTTGTGTAAGGCCGATTAGTTTGATTTTCGATAGCTCAATTTCAAATACACATCTTTGAACACATTAATCCTTGAACAGAAATTTAATGTTTCAGCAGTTTAATTTATCTTCATCACTATAAGCAGGATATTAACATTTCGTTGCGGAACTTGCTGTAATCCGTTTTATCAAATCTTTCTGCTTTTCTCAAATTAAACTTTATCTCAAGTTGAGAACTAAAATTATTAATTAGTGGATATTAAATCCACCCGTTATCTTTTCACTTAATATTTTTTTCTTGACTCGGTTGGTAATTAAAAGTTGCATATTATTGCCCATTTCATTTTCTTATTTAGCCATTATTTTACAAAACAAGTTTCACTTACTTACAGTTTTAAATAATTGTAATATTAACTAAACAAATCTTAAGCAACTAAACTTAAATATGCAAATTCATAAAAGTAAATAATTAATTTAGTTTGAATTGAATTTTAACAAAATTACAATTGTACCTCTTACTATGACAAATTCAAAAAAAAAAATAAATAGAAAATAAGCTCGTTTGGTCGTTGGTAGAGGACGTGCATGCCAAAATGGTAGTCCATTTTAATGGTGGAGGTGATACGTACAAATGTAGTTGAATCTTGTATTTGAATTGGTTTACATATTCTTGTATGGAGGATTAACACCACTGACCGCTCCAAGACATCCCATACAAATCTGGCGATACTAACGTGTAATTAAGGTAGTTTCAACAGTTTTGGCGGTCTTGTTTAACAACACACTAATGCTATAAAACTTGTAACTTTTCTGAAAGGAGACTCCTATTTTCTGGATAATTTAGAGCTCAAACAGATTTTCAGGCTCTATTATTTCCAGTGTGGTCTGGGTAAGAGTTTCTAACTGAAATATTTCTTACATAAATTGTTGCTGTAAATTAAGTAGTTATAAATATTTTATTTTAATGCAAAAAGTGAGTAATAACAAGTAAATTTCACTTGAGTTTGTTTTTCAAACGTTTACGTAAAGTTTGTAGTAATAACATTATCTCTGTGTTAAGTACAAAAGTGACTTGCTTGATGTTTATGAACTTGCAGGTTTTGTTTTAATTAGATAATATTATGCTGGGTGTGTCCAGTAAGTGATAACTGTTTTCCTTTAGCTCATCCGCTAATAACACTTTCAAACAAAAATACAATTTTATAATTCAGTTGTTGATGTCAAAAAATAAAATTTTATAAAATCGTTCCAATTTTTTTTATTAAATTTTTGAAATACAGCACCAACTTAGTTATTTTTTAATAACAGCCCTTCTTATTAATACTTTCAACGATATTTCAATTTCTCGTTATAAATGTGTATTATTTTGTATGAATTTCACTTGTTTTCTTTTTGTGAAAATCAGATGCTTTCAAGAATTTACTGTTTAAAGTGTGACATTTTTCAACAGAAGCCTGGAAGTCGAAGCAAGTTGATCTTTGAGGACGATGGACTTTCGCAACCTGCGAATGTGGGTGCAGAATCTGCACCTAATTTTAGCACACTCGAAATACGTGAACGTAATATTATCTGAAAAAAAAAACATTCACACTGGGTCTTTAATTAATATTAAAGATGTTATTGTCATGACAATTCTTGCCTAATAGGTGTTTTTAATAAGGTTTCTATAGTTAACAACCTATAACAATTGTTAAGTAATGCAAAAACAATAAAAAAAAAATTGTAAAAACTAAGCTGTGCAAGCATTTAAAGCGCAAGAAATGTTTCACCAAAACACAAATTATTCATTATTTTGTAATCTATTGTTGTTATGTAATATTTAATGGAGTGATATGTAGAAGTAAAGCAGATAGATATAGTAAGTAAAAACCATTTTTTATAAATATTCAAAATTACAAGAAGGAACAACCAACATGACAACGGTCTAGGTGCTATCCGCCATCAATCAATAATGACAATATAGGGCCCACTAATGAGATCATACCCGTAAATAAAGGGAGATCTGTTAATAGTTACATATAACTTAATAGAGTTAATGCCAATATGAATTACTTTTGAAAACAATATATATATATTTGATTCGTTCTCTATATTAAGTACAGAAAACAGTGACAACAACGGACAGCTGGTAGCTACAATCACCAGAGTTTAAAAAATAAAGTTTTAAAATACAGGCTATTCCAACACTGGCGCCGAACTTTTTAAAGATAAATTGTGTGGGCCTCATCAAAACGAAAATCGTAAAATGTTTAATGTATTTAAGTGTTAAGGAATGAAAATGACCAATCACACACCGATTTTAAATTAAATATAAAGGTAATAATCAGTTTTGAGTTGACAGGCATCAGATAATATGGCATAATTTAAAACTTTACTATAAAAAATAAATTGTCAACGTAACAATCATTTCAGCAGAGTAGATGATTTTTCCAAAAAAAAAGGCTGATGTTAAAAGAATTTTTGCAATTCAGCAATTCAAACATTTACATTAATTAATTAATTAATTATATTCATTAATACGTAAGCAGTGATTTTATTTCTCAATTTATTTTTTTTTTTAACTCTATGTAAATACTAAGATCCTGAGAGCTGAAAAATGACATAACACCACTAAACATAACAATAAAGTGTTCAACACACAACTTTTGAAATTACTGTGATTACGACCGTCATAAAACAATCTGTTTTGATGTATATGAGATATAATTGCCATATGCAATCAACATTAATTTTTATTTTTAAATTATAATATTTTTATTTTTTATTAAATATAAATTATAGTTAATGTATTGTTCTTTATTTCAGTGACTCGTCTTTAAAATGAAATAATTTATCAAAATGTTTGCATATAAATAGTTCTAATAAATCTAAAATTTATAGCTACCTTAAAGTAGTCTCAACATCTAATCCACTGTTAATAACAAATATCCATCATTAATAATAAATAAAACGTGAAAACATGGTGTCTATCAATTGCAGAAGTTTGTACTAGAGAGTGGAATTGTTACCAACAAACTGCATCTCATTTTTAGACTCGCTTAATTTTGTGTTAAAGTATGAGTTTGAACCAGTCGCATTTAGTGCGTTTAAACTGCCTGAAATCCTAGAAATAGAAGCGACTAAATTTATTTTATTGGTAGACGGAAAATAAATTGTGTGGAATAAAATTAAACAAAAGTAAATCGTTAAACTTCAATCAAATTTCGAGGCGAAATATTCTCGTTTACAGCATTAATCAAGAGATACAAATGTGATTTAACGATAATTCTAGAATTTGGTCGAAATTTAAGAAAAACAGAAGTAAACTGCTATTTCTTTTTGGTACGTATAGCTAAATGCAAATAGATAAAAATAAATAAATTCGATATTCAAGGCAATAAGAGAAATATGGTCAGTACATTATTCTTTATATGAAAACCTAATTTATAGATTAGTACATTAAAATCGCAACACTGAGAATTAGATATTAACACCAAATTAGATATTGCAGTTTCTGCAAATTGTGATAATTATATTTTGTTACTGGTTCATGAACTTTTATGTATGTTCTAAACCATGCGACAGGACATATCATCAATAGAAGACATTCGACGTCACTTAGCAGTTTCTAATTTAGGATGAGCTTAAATAATGAATGACTGAATGAACCATTTGATTAACTCACTGATGCTTTTTAGTGTAGAATTGACAATATATTCAGACGATGGAGTTATTTCCCGTTAATTTCTTCACCAGAATATATAATGAAATTTACCATAATAGTTGAAATTTTGGTTAAAAAAATATCTCTGACAATTATCCAAAATATTTTGAAACTTAATTTTACTCCAACTAACTGTAAGATGTGGAAATCTTAGATAAAATTTGGCACAAACGAGTGGCCAAGTAAAGAGAAGCGTTCAATTTAAAATTCATTTTTTATATTAAGTGTCATTATAAATTAAATTCAGAAAAATTCTAAATTATTTAACTTGAGGCAAAAATTGTTTTTATCTGTCAGATGAACATTTTTTTCTTACACTTTCAAACTGTTTTTAAATCGTCTAATGAAAGTCAGCGCTACAAGATACCTTTGAAGTAGTCAATTGAGAATAATATATTTCTTTTAACTCCAAATAACAAAATCATCTCTGATTGCGAAAAAAGATGTATAAAACCAACAAATCGCCTTAAGTAAATCAAGATGATTATCAGAATTTTTATTGACACAATTATTTATTTTTCTTATTTAGAAATGTTTTTTCAAAATGTGTTCAAAGGCAATAATTTACTTTTTCCATCAAAAATTATTATTTTTTGCATTTAATAAGGTGCATTTCCCGTTTTATTTCTATAAATGTTTACGAATGAACGTTAACTATAACACCACTTAACCATGAAATTAAGTGTAAAATTTTCTGTCTTTAGTGTCATCTAGACTTTTTGATAAAACAAGTTAGTATCAGTCATCGTTTAGCGCGTTTAAACTGCCTGAAATCGTGAAGTCCTAGAAATAGAAGCGAACAAATTTATTTTATCAGTAGACGGAAAGTAAATTGATTGAAATAAAATTAAACAAGAGCAAATCGTTAAATTCTAATCAAATTTCGAGGCGAAAAGTTCTCATTAAAGAAGATTACGGTGTGTAGGGTCTCGTTAAAAATTACGTCTCGAGCTGATGTGCTGAGATAGAAATGCAATTTATCGATAAAACAAACTTGTTTAAAATGGATACAAAAAATTGGATTCTTCGACGTTTGAGCACAATTGCTGGAATTATGGAATTTAATATTCCACGAAAAGGCAGGAAATGCGATACGTATTTATATAAAATCTCATGTTCGGTTTTCCGCAAAAAGTTCAGCGCATGTCGGTTGACAATTTGGGATATAAACCATACTCCAGAGGCTGTTGAGTTCAAAACAGCCGGTGCGCGACCGATAGCCTCAGTAAGTCCGGAATCTATCTCAAAGCAGGACGCGAAATTTCATCGCAAACGCCGAATCCGATTTTTTTTTATAAATCTGCTAAATTAAAAAAGTATTGTCAACGATAATAAAAAGTTAAGCCAACGGGTAAGTTTGTCGTTTTAATTTAATTTTTTACTGGCTCCTATGTTAAATTAAATTTAGGAAACGGCGTAAATTGTAATTACTTTAAAGTTATATTGTTTCACCTTAGTGCGGGTCTCCTAAATAGATTAATGTGCGAAGCTTTTGAGGAAAAATTTACAGTCACACTTTCTCCTGGCTTACAAAGTCAACATTAAAGTTCAGAGATTAGAAATAACTTTATCGTCTTCACCACTCGTTCAGTAGAAGTAAACGACAATTAAAAGTTCGATAATTACCATTTTAATTTAAAGAATTGAAAAACAAAACTGAAACAGTAATTTTAGATTAGAAATTAATAGACACCCTCATTCATTAGAGTAAGGTGGACTGAAATAACAAATTAAATCTCTAAATTAAATTAATTAAAATTAATCGCTTACATCATTCTTACATTATTTTTGCAAATGATTTGAATTTAAAATTTCATTGTTTTCTGATGTTCGTATTGATTCGAAAATTACGATGCAATCGCTAATTGTTTTTGAGAATTGTTTAGCCTCGATTATGAAGTTGTGGTTTTAATTAAAATATTTCATAATTCTACATGTTTGCTGTTAGAAATGCGTTTTCTGTTTGGTAAAAATGGTAAAAGTGAGGAAATTTCAAATTAATGGCGTGTGCCAAAAGTTTGCAGCATGCATTGAAATTAGAATTGCCATTTGCTAATGTTTTCCTTGATGTGGTTGCCCATGCTTTTGCTTTGAGACGCATTCTTGGTGGAGTTTATTGCTCAAACATGCAAATTGAAAACTGTGTCATCATTTAGATTTTTTTCAATTAACGCGATAATGTTTGAATCATTTTATCCATTTAAACCGACATCCATTTTTGCATTAGTAGCATGATTTTATTTTCATCTTGCTTCTGGGATGTATATTTTGATTTGCTTTCAAGTTATCATTAAATCACAATAAATGTTAAACATATTTTTCCATTCTGGTGTACCGAACGTTAATAAAGCGCGAGTTATTTAAAGTACACTATTTAATTTTCCTTTAGCGAAACATTGAATGACCGCCAACTCTTTAATAGCATTCAGGTATTATTTCGTGTGCATTTGAAAAGAGTTTGTAAAGGCATTAAAGCCTGAAAAAACTTGTTATTTCTTCAAACATATTCAGTAATATACAAAGATCGAACAACATTTCATGAAAAAATATTAACTGATTGATTGGTAATAACGAAATTATAGTGCCACCTGGAAGTTTTTTTATAAAAAAAATACACAATAGACCGATTATGGTAGTGTCGCACATAAAATTGATAACAAATAGAAATATAAATTTTACATTCCAGTTACAAGTAAATGTTCGAATGCTTGGTGATCTCCACAATCATTATTATTTTATAACAAAAACTGGACCCGTCTGGAAGCGTGTGAACGTCAAGTCAGAAGGAGAATCTTCCAGAAGGCATAGTCGCACTTCTTCATTAGAAATATGATAATTTAAGCAAGGCCAAAGCGACATCCAAAGAATAATAACAATAAATATTGCATCTCATGACACAAAACTGATAAGTGCGTAATATCGTTCGTAATAATAACTAAATATTACAAAAATACTTACGATTATATCAATTTCAGTTATTCACTCAATCTAAATCCCATAATCATATAACCATTTACTATTTTGAGTTTTCTTGTTAGGGTATCGATTCTTATAACTTATAACTAATTATTCTGGTCAGCATAAGAGCATGACATGTCGAATTATAAAGTAACTTAGGCTGTATTTAGAACAGTTATCATTGCCAATTTTTAATGATTATATTTAATTAACAAATAATAGGATGACATGTACAGTTTTCGTTATAAAGAAATCACTGGAATGTAAGAACTTAGCCACTCGCTATTAAGAGCTTGATTTTAAATGTCAATTTCGTCTTGAAGAAGCGATAATGTTATTGTTGATAATGTGTATTATATCGCTTAACATATTAAACTAACATGGGTGAGTACTGACTTGTTTGATAATTCGTCTTTTTCACAATTCGTAAGTTTACAAGTTTCAACTCATTTAATGTTACAAAAATGTCTTAAAATGGGACAGTTAAATATTATTATAAATTTTCAAATGTTGGCCAGTTGATTTGATTTAGCTCGAATAACGACATGGTGGGGTGCACCCCCTAAAGAAAACAATGTTCAAATTTTCATAGAAGGCAGCTAAGACAATGTAAATATCAAAGTAAACTCATTTTAGAACTCTTATATAATTTTCTCGATAATTATAGAAACTACAATAATAAAACATCTGTCAAAAATAATCTCTCAGTATCTGGGTGTTTATTATCCTTACATTTCTGTGTTTCAGTTCTCATCAAAACTTTTAACAACAATTAAAAACTTAATTACAATGTGTAGCAGTTACCTATGGTCTCTTTAAAATTATGGGATGTTTAATGTTACTAAAATAGAATTATAAGGTATTGCTAAAATAGATAAACAACAGGAAAGGTATCTAGTGGATGAATAAATACGTAATAATGTGGTAATGAAGTTACTATTGAATTACAAAATTAGCATTTCAACTAAGATCGCCAGTATCAAATTCTTAACATATACCGAATAGTTTCACTTCCAACGATCCTTGTGAGTGAAGGCAAATATTTTAAAATACAAAATCGATTCCACGATGACAGAACGTCGGATGTTCTGATGGTTAAACATTACATTTTCTACTTTCAGTAAGTATGCTGTTGATTAGATAGATGTTTCATGAAAAGCATGAACATTCAAAACCACTCGAAACGCAAATAACGAAATCTGTTGGTGCATATTTTCATTCCATTTAACACTTTACTTACTTACTTTATGTAAGTAACTATAAAGAACATGATAAAATACAACACAAAAGATTTAAATTAAAGGTAGAAATTAAATGCAGAATGTCGACTCTTTTTCCAGTCACTCATTAAGTTTTGTGGTTGTTAAAACGAAATACATAATTAACAAGTATGTTATTACGACTATTTGAAATGGCAATACCTCTTATCGTTGTGCAGAATATGTTGGCCCTAGTAATTAGCGAAGCAACTGATTAACTAAACGTAATTTCCTCTGGAACCCTTGACAAGATTTGTTCAGTCAACTATAACTACTCACCTTGAATTTCGTGCTGATTATATTTAATTGTAAATGAAATGACTGTTGTAATTTAATGTTGAATGGAAATATTGTTTGACTTGAGATTTTTAATGGTGTTAGGTGACGTAAATTATAAAAATGCTGGTTTCTTCTTCAGCCTACAATTTGTTTATTAGTCACCTAATTAGTTTAATCTTAATTTTGTTCAACATATAATATCAGAAAACGCAGCTGCCATTTCTACTGAACATTACCCATTATTCATGGTGTATAAATTTCTGAAATTAGAGAAGATATAAAAAGCGAATTTATTAATTCAATTTTAGGTTAAGATCACTTCACATATAATTAGAATTTTTAAAATTTTGATGTTTGATACCTATATCCTAGAAGAAATATTTTGTAAAACGCGTCTCTACATGAAATGGCCTTTACATGAAATCATTAGTTGACCAAATGGCAAAATCTTGTCGATTACAGGATTTAGTTGCACTACATCTGTGTGTAATGTAGTTACACCCATTATCCTTAATAAGGAACATAACATTTTCGAAATACAATACCTGATTAAGAACTTAAAATATTAAACTTTTATTTTTCGTAAACTAAATTAAGAAGTGATCATTAATGATTAAACATACTTATTTTCAAGCACCCACTAGCTTTTACTGCCTTTTTGATATTACAATTATGGTTGACGTTGAAACAGTGGCTTGCGTATGCCCCCTAGGAAAATTGGGTACCTACTAAAATTATAAAATTAAATTATTGTTCTACGCCATCGTTGTTTGTCAACTTCATTCTAGCTTTAACAACAGAAGTAAGTTTAAATACAGACACAACAATCACTTGGAAGCGATACATCAAATCTAAAACTAAAACCTAAAACCTAAAAGGTGGGCACGTTTAATCATTTATGATCACCATGTATATTTCATTGTAAAATGTAAAATGTGAAAAAGAAAATTTTTACAACAAAATACCCAGATATAAGTTTATTTACTACTTTATTTCTGCGTCTAAATGTACTTTCGAAAAATTTGTTGACGACAATCTGCCTTTTTTTCCCAAATTATACATTTTCGGTTTTTCACTATGAAGAAATAAACTAAACAGATACTGGACGTGATGAAAGTTCGATTTCTAATCAAAGCATGCAGCTTTTGTTAATACCAAACAACAATTTCTAACATAAAGTAAAAGTAAGTATATACTTAAAGCCCTAATTTTCCATATTATAATTTCCATTGCATTTAAATTGTTTTTCATTATAACACATCCCACAGGAGGACTGTATATTGAGCCAATATCCTTCACATCATAACTTTATTATTATGCAAATGTCATTTATCTAACCCATTTACTGTTTAATTTGAGATTCACTTTCTGTTTGTGTCTATATTGTCAAAACAATGGAAATAGTGGATACATCATCAAGTTGATTTTAAAATATTAAGGGGCCATGAAGCGAATGATAAAACGATGCTTTTTTATGTAAGATAACACAAATTTCACAGACCGTTATTACACTAAATTGTCGATTTAACTGGTTAAACAATCATTAAATTTCTATATTTTACTTAAGTAAGAAATTCTGATTAAATTTAAAAACTGCGTGAATGATCTTTATTTTTTGATGTACAGCAGATGTTTGGTTTTCCAAGATGAAAGTTTAGATGAAATATCTAATTTGAGAAATTTGAAGTTTAAAATTTGTTATTAAATAATAAAATCGTTCGTGAATTGCGTGTATCTTTCTTATGAATCGTTCCTTTGTTGTTTGATATATTTTTCCGATTGTTGAAATTATGACATTTTTAATGAGAATATATCTATCAGTTTAAAACAAAAATTTAATCTTAATACTTTTTTCACAACGTTATTCGCGAAGGAAGTTGNNTTTTTTTTCTAAACGAAAGATTTATTTAGATTATAGTGTATATACGGTTTTTCCACTGTTTTATTCGTTTCAAAGCAGAATAAAAAAATCATTAAAAGCATCTATCAAAACCATTAAACTCTGTTGTGTTGAAGTATTTTTAAATAACTATATTTATAGCGGACCATTACAGGTGTTCAAGTTCACAATCATAATGGAAATATGCGAATTTTTCAGCAGAATTGTTGTTTCACACTGGGTATTTTATCATTCGTTCTTTCACCATTCGCGTTTTTTGTCATTCGCTGTTTTAACCTTTCATGATTATTATTACATTCTCTATCATTATTTCGCTGTTTTTGTCGGCCTTATTTTTACTTTCATACTTATGGTAGGAGGTCATATTTTTCATCATACTTGAATTACATACGTTTATGACACAGACGACTTTACAACCTTTAAATTTAAAAATTCTTGCGTAGATCGTAAAATATATCTAAGGGTGTAATAAATTTGTCAACAACTTTTTTTGTGACACCACGAGATGAAGCACCTTAAATACTGAAGTGATTTTATTATCAATGTTTCTGATTCACCTCATTTTTTTATTAAACGTAGACCTAGAGAAATCGCAAATATGTTTAAAAGACAATAACTTGAACAATTATTTCTTAATGCGCCACCGAATGCTTATTTTGCTACTGGTAACAAGCAGCGATAAAACCAAGGTTGGCGTTCAGAAATTTAATAAACTTGTGTTTCGGCCGTACCCTGGTCACCTCTTGCAGACCTTCTAAGCTGACAAAAGCTTTGTTCTCGTTGCGAACTTGTAAACTTGATAAGGGTTTTCGATGTTTTACTTTCGCTCGGACTAAAAACAGGAAGTCTGTTACATTACCTCGCGGCATGTTAATTAATAAAATATTAATAGCTGGGTGTTCATATTGCTGCAATATTAGCCAGTTTCACATTAGTGCCACAGTCACCTTTAAATTTACTGACCTCAACACTCTCAAGTAACATAAATAACGAAGGTAACGATCGAGTAACATACATCTTGTCTTCGTCAAGAAAAACATTCGATCAAAAAATTAAGCCATATGTTATGATTCTTGTTCATGAAATTTTTTTATGTTAAAATTAAAATATATTTTTTTAATAATTTATTAATAGAACCATTTTATTATGTATCGTGAATACTAATTTATTTATTAAGTTATTTTTATTCACTTTTTTTTTTAATTGTCATTTCTTAAATAAGTTTTTTTGACAGAGAATCATCACTGTAACTTTGTACACAGGAATTCCATAATAGAAGTACAGTATTTCAGGAAGTTGTTAAGAATAGTTTTAACAAAAATTTGTTGATAAATAGAAAATCAGTTCTTTTTAGTTCATCCTGATTCCTTCAACGCTGTTTTATAGAACATGGAAAGACACCTAATCTTACTAAATATTGGATAAAAAATTCAATATACATCACGTACTTATAGTCACAACTGTTGCATTGCATAAGTATAAAATCATTGCTAATTACAGTTGGTAAACATTGACAAATTAAAATGTTATATTTATTTGAAACAGTAGCGAGTAAGAAAACAAAACCAAATAGTAAACTAAAATTCATTAAAATACATTAAAATACATATTCTTATTAAAAAAAGACTTACTATCTGTAAGGTTTAAAAAGAGATGTTATGGGAACAACCGTTAAACAACCGTTTCCAGTAAGGGTTCTGAATTTTCAGTTTTACACCAAAACGACTAAAGTTACGAAGACAAAAATTTACGCATCCTGATTTGTGTTAAATAACCAATTAAATATGAGATTTTAGTGAAAAAAAGTTTGGACGGAGATGTACTTCCTCATAAATCAGCATTTGATCAGCTTGTATAGGAACTTTTGGATTTTAAATCTGCCAAAGGATAATAATTTTTAAACACTGCTGCATGTAAGTTACAGATAGAGTTTTATCTCTATTTGTAGGTCTCTGACTCCATTATGGCAATTATTATGCAAGAAACTAACATGTAATGCAAGCATAATACTTAAACAATTAAAATGAACGATTTTAAGAGTTCCGGTAACAAGCAACCGATGCATATAAAAACTAATGAATGAGAATGAATCATGATCCTAATGATGTTATGATGCCAACTGATAATATTACGATCAGCGTTCAAACATATTATACGTGACATGATTTGCAGATATTTTTAACATTTTGTCCTCAGTTGTTATAGTTATAGTTCGTCTAAATATATACCTTTTATGGTGATGACTCTTAAATGAGTTTAGGGTTATTGATAAAGATTTGCCTGAGTCGTTTAGGGTACGACGGTTTGGGGTTGAACCCCTATAAAAAGTAATAAAAGTTAAGGACTAATTAATCCATAATCAAGGTATATCTTTAGACGAACTATACCAACTAATGTTGCAGAAGCATTTACTTTATTTAAATCTAATTTCGATAACATTTGGACAAACGCTTCAAGGTCACAATATTTCCATCGGCGAATTGTATACGTATACATAAACATTTTCAGTAAATAACTGTATAATAAATCGAAGTATAAAGGATTTCCTCTGTTATGTTTACACTCGATGGCCAGAACGGTACAGTAAGTGTATCTTCGGGAACATCTCAGACCCTATTACAGCAGCCAGATCTGATATCCCGTGGACCTCGTTTATTTACAACGTGACAGTATGAGAAGCTCTGATCGGGAGTGCCCCAATTTATCCAAAAATTTTGAACATGACCAACAGCCTAGCAGAACAACAATCAACGACCGACATCGGCAAGGGTCATGAAGAAAAAATTAGTGTATCTAATAGTAGGGTGTTTAAAACAGAGACACTGTTGTTGAGAAACTTATGAAAATCCCTATCGGAAAGTGGGATTAGTTATATTACATTTCGCGAAGCTCAATCATTCTGTATATTGGTGTAACGAATCTNNTAGCGAAGAACCAAACTGATCGCCTCTTTCGTAATTAAAATCAAATAACTCCATAACTGTTAGTCACAGATCATAAACCCTATTGTCATCAGCACTCAAAATTGAGTTTGAAAATATTAAAGGATATAAATGTTCCATTAAAAAAAGCTTGAGTTGCAACTCTCACACTGAACTCCTTTTATGATTCAAAGTAATTTGATATTGGGCATCTAATGTTGCTCTATCCTGCAGCGAAAATTGTTTTTCGATATCTTTAAAAATAACGCCACAATCTTACTTTAACATTGGGACACACTGCATACTCTCATAATTATGTTTCAATATTTTGGCATACGAAAAAATAAAGTGTAACAATAAAACGTGGTCTTCGACCCAATTGAAGTATTTACAATGCCGACTGCCAGTAATAGTACAATATCCATTTAATGTTACTTTCTCAGACGCTCTAAAATCCTGGGCAATACATCTCTTGATTTCAATTCTATCAAACCGCTTCATCTAATTCACAGAAAATTTTCACGGTTTGAATAAAACTTCGTATGATGTAAACGTTATTTAAATACGTTTAGATTTAGTAATAACAATAAACATAGTTATAAAAGTGGGTTACATTATTAAGTATCGAACACTTAAAACCTGCAAGAAGTTGCGTATCCGCGAAACATAAATTGCAGGATGTTGCGGTGAAAGATTCAGGGTAAATTCTTCAGTCGATTTTAATAAATCCATTAATTAACTGGCGAGAGTCGGTCATAGGTTGATGAAACTTCATTTTGCGAAAAAAGTCTAAAATTTCCTGATATTTATTTTCGTACAAGATAAAAAATGAAGCTGGACCGTCTTTCAGTTTCACTTAATATAAATAATATAAAACATTCTTCACTTCGTAAATATGAACACAATATACACTTGCCGAAAAGATTTATGTGACCCGCGTCTTTAAAAAGTAGTAAATAATGCATATATTTTCTTTATTGATAAATGACTATAACATGTTATTAGCGGCTTCCTATTTAATAAATAGTCCATAAATTGTCTCATAAATTGGCAAAAATGATGTCGTGTATATAATAAAGTCATCAGATC
>QDEB01007558.1:0-11991 GCA_004193795.1 Asbolus verrucosus | reverse complement strand
CTTGTCAATTCTCGATTGCGGACTTCCAGTGGTCTGTAGCCAACGTTTCCTGTCAAAAACAACATGAACAAACTTCTAATATTGATCCAACTCCACTCACATGTCGTTGATTTTATTGGCATCACCCTCCATAACACCTCTCACGGTACCAGCACTCGTGTTCATGCACCAACCTTTCAACCCCAGCTTTGTAGCTTCCTGTTGCGTGTACTAAAACAGACTTAACTAATGTAATTCTAATATTATAACAAACAAGCACAAACCTTGCGGAAGAAAACTCCTTAAAAACGAATTACATAATTTTATACGCCGGTGAAACGGTGACGGAAATTTTAATCGGTTAATGAATTCGAGCTAAAATATGCAACATTTTACCTTGTACACGACCAAACACCTCGAAATCTGCCGCCCGCAGCTTAATCGAACTCATTTCTGGTGATATATTTGAAAATATTGACAAGATTAGAAACAGCTGATAAAAATAATAAACAAACATGGCAATGACAGCTTAGCAACCTATTTTATCGATGGATACCATGGAAATGAAGAATTCAGCCACCGGCTAGAGGGCGCTTGCGTCGCAGAATTGTTTGTTGGGTTAAAAAAACAGCAAAAATGATTAAAAATCGCTGTTTTATTACCAAATGCACATCCAAAATCGTTTGGGATTCTCACTGGGGCGATACGACGGTCGCGTGGATTTACCGCTGGCCGTTTCCAGTGACATTAATTCGGTCACGTTGGCACATGCGAAAACAAACGAACGCATCGGCGTGAATGTCAAATGTGACGTTTCTTGTCAAGTGGCAATGCAAAATAAAATGGGGATTACGTGAAATCTGGAAACAGTCTGTTTCACGCCGTCGTGTGTCGAGTGCGTTTGAGATGTTGTAAGACGGTGCAAGAAGACATGGTGACAATGACTACTTTGCTTGTGTCCGCGGCCGAGCTATCAAACATTTTTTCCGTAATTGCAGTGCTATTATGTTTTTGTGCGATGATCTTGTTCATCACCAGGTTAGTCGCCCCCTTTTATTTTCGACCAATAAACACCGACAGTCACCGGGGAATTAAACGTTTGAAGCCAATTGAGAGCGGTTAATTTAGGCACTTGACACCCCGACACGTAATCGCGGGGCTCATCTGACTCATGCAATTAACCACGTCCTGGAGCAGTCTCGGCGACGAGGGTTGCAGAGGCGAAATATGTCGCAGATTGGTCATTTGAGAGCATCGGTATAAGTGCAGACGTGACCACCGCGTTTCATACCGTGGGCTTTGATGTTTGCCGTTTTATTTAAATGTTTACATGTTGGTGGTCCCTGCACGGCTGAAGAATTATGTTAAGGTTTCCACTGACGCAAAATATATTCCGAAAAATCTCCATCCACTCGATCAGGTGTTGCATTTATTTTACATTTGATAATATTGTCGCCACCCACATTATCGCTTTTGCCTGCCGCGAATAATTTATTTTCGCTTAAAGCGAGTGTTTATATGCCTGTCATTACCTAATTTGTGCGAGCGGAATATTAACCAACTGGTGTTTTCGATAAGGCACCCGAAGTTGCTTTCGAGATTCGCTACAGTTTAGTCATCGAAATATTCCACAGATCATGGTTCTGTGCCTTTGACCTGACTTGATTTTACTGCCTTCGAGATTTTAACCGCTCCCTACGCATATCGCCCCCGTAATAAACAAATCTGTCACCACTCGTATTCGATTGGATGCAGATCCGGAAGTAGTAAGGACTTATCGTCAATTTTTCCCAACTTAAAGGGTGATCACTGCAGCTAGCCTTTGTACTGGAATTAATCTTCTCGTACAGTTTAGCTTCCAGTTCCTTTCTTGAGAGAGCGATAAATCTGAATGTCGGTGGCTTTAATTTTGACTAAAACTGCGTAAATTCACCTTTCACATCTAGCAGGTTGGCGCAGTTTAGAATTGTTTCAACACAGAAGAAAAATGAAGGAGGATCTAGTTTTTTAATGGTGGAGTACCGATAACGTTAAAAAATATTCAGTTGTTCAAGGTTAATCATTATTCATTTCGGCATATAACGATGACTAATGGTGGTTATTACGATAAATATTAATTCGAAAAACAAAGAAAAAATGCTTGTTTGATCAGAAAACAATGATTAATGTGTCGGCGTGTTTGTTTTAATAAGATATTGATATATTGAGGCACAGTCATAATATTGTATAACTTTGATCTGGAGCTCTGGCAAGACACGAATGAAGATCCGTTTCACATCGTCGACTTCAGGAGGGAAATACGGTTACTTGACCAAGCGCACCCAAGAGCGCTTGCATAATTTTCTAGACTGCCCCAAATGACAACGGAAGCTTCCAGTATCGGCCTTGGTGGTTGCAAAAATGTCGAAGAAATGTTTTCTTTTTGAAACTTCGTTTTTTGCTCCATTAAAGAATCATTTATGCAAGGCCAGTTCGCTGTAAAAAACCCTTGCAAGTTGCTGTTTCTTATGCTCGACCGTTAGCAAAGGTTAACCGTTCAAGAGTTGGATTTCGTTGTTACTACACAAATGACATAATTGCAAAATGCCCAGTTACAGTTGCGAAATGCCCAGTAACTGATAGCCTAGCTATTTCAACTGGTTCTTATACCGGTGGTATAATTTTTCGTATTTAAAATTTCTGTGCTTGTTGCTTATGTATGTGGAATTATAGATACATATGTTTATTAAAATGAATTATTACGCTCATTACATTTTTGTGGTTTTATAAGTATTCATTTTCATTCAAATGGATTATTTTTATGACTGTCCGCAAAAAACAACATGTTTAATGCGTTTTTTTCATATATGTCGCTATGTTTTTTTTGCTTCGGTAATGTAGTCGTAAATTTACTTTATCGTAAATGAGTATTGTATTTTTTTCTATTACGACAAAGTTACGTCTATAAACTGTCTATAGATATTTACTGTTTGCATTTAATTAAATTCCTGCATTTATAATGTTACTTCAGAATATCGAGATAAAAATAACGAAGTTATAATAACCACAACCCTTGGAGTCCATTAACAAACTTGAACTGTAGATTTTGACAAAGAATCTGTATAGAAAATTTGAAAACGATAGGTTCAAGCGTTCTCTAGTTATCGATCGAGATATGATCAAACACTATAGCGCTCCTCGCTAATGCTCGTGCGCTAAAAAACAATACAGTAGGAATTAAACACCCTCTATATTTTTTGGATGATTATGTCATAATTAATAATGAGTAATAGTCCTATTTAAGAATGTAATTTTTTGAAGGATTATAGGATTTAAAAATCTGTCTCCATATTTCGTCAATTTAAATTAGTACTTGTTTCGGACACGACCGTTCCTATCTTCAGTCTAAAAATCAGGTGGATATGCTACTTGTGATCGTTAAAAATCTATCTTTTAAAAATTACTTTGTTTAAAGGAGATCACATTATATAAAATATTTTTTTAAATTAAGAAAACATCTGAAGGGTTGAGAATTTTTACAAATTGACACCCTTCAAGTTTAAACACATCATTTAAAGAGATCGCAGGAAAAAACCGGTTTTCGAAAATTTTGACTTTTTTTAAAACTAACGTTTTGAGCAACATTTCATTTTGGTCATTGGGATGATGGTTGAATTTATTCCTAATCTTAACAAAATGGAGCACTCTTTACAGTTAAAACGTAAAATTTTGAAGGGAATCGGGATTTTTTTGGTCCAACTTGAGTAGTGTCGACAGTCAACTAATTCCCGATTGTGTGGCATTCGATGAAGTTATTTGATTAAGCGTTTAAAGATTTTAAAAATTACTTTTCCAACATCAATAATTACCATAAAAATGCAATAGAATATTTAATATAATCAAGCACAACGGGTGGACCAAAAGAATTTTTGTAAATGCCACCGAATTAAATGACATTTCAGTTTTTAACCATTTCTTCAAAAATGACACGTGATAAAGTCGATGTGCTTTAACAAAATTTTTGTTTTTGTTTTTAAAAATAAACAAACGTTTCACAAATTAAATATAGAAATGGAAATTTTTGACGTATTTTAGGTTTAATATTTTCTTTATTTTCTGTTTTCAATTTTGTTGTAAGATATTTTTTTATGCCATCTAATGAGTGACAAGAAGCGATTGCGATGGATGAGAATCGCTTACTAAAACATATTCTAGTCCAAATTTCACTTCCCGTTCTGCCGGAGGACGAGATAAATTTATTTTTTTAAATGGCACATCGTTAGTTTTGATTATAACCTGCTGTTTAACCTTCACAAGTTAATTTAGAGTGGTGAAATTAGTTAAAAGATACGTTTTTTAATAAAATGCATAACAACGGAACTTACGATTTGTTCAGTCTTTCTAAATTAGAGTTTGAAGTTTGAGAATCAAAAAAAAAAGTAATTTTAAAAAATAAAGTTACTGATATAATGCTAGACAGAAAGTAAAA
Organism: Asbolus verrucosus; assembly: GCA_004193795.1. Classification (NCBI taxonomy): domain Eukaryota; kingdom Metazoa; phylum Arthropoda; class Insecta; order Coleoptera; family Tenebrionidae; genus Asbolus; species Asbolus verrucosus. Next base: position 7,544 of record QDEB01007558.1, on the reverse strand, counting down.
TTTATATTTTAATGATGTGTTGAGAATTTACAACCGTTTGACGCAAGGTTTTTTAGATTTTTTTAGAATTTGATTCCAATTTTTTTCATTCTGAAGTGTGACTTTAAAATCGTCCGTTTCCCTACTGTTTTTTTTAAACCTAGCTTTTATTTATTTATTTATTTATATACAACTTTATAATTTGATTATAAATGACCTCTACTCTCATTGTACTATTATGTTTTTTCTTCGAATTTTTTGTGCGTCATAACGTACATTAAATTCCTAAACAAATTCTCAGAACACGCATTATATCATAACAACATAAGAAATCGTTTTAAAACTATCAAATTAATGTAGAAACAAAGTTTTACTCATTTATTTTCAATTAAATTAATGTGTGATAAGAACATGGCAAAACATTACTGTAATAATATAACAGCTTCAAGAATTGCAATCAGCTTTAATTATCTTTTGTACTTGCAATTTGCTGATGAAAATTCAAATCGATTTCGGCGTTATTCCATTTATCGATTGTTACAATTCGAAATTCATTGATGAATAGAGCCGAAATAGTTGCGGTAGTACGGAGTGAAGTACGGTCAAGCGATAAATTATTTTTGTTTGTTTATTGTGTCTATTTTTGTTACGGGTACAGTTAAGTTGAACGTACGAAATTAAAATTGCTGGGAAATTCCTTTCTGCAACAAACGTATTCAAATATAACCCGCTTACGGAAAAATTTGAAATTGGAAAAGGTTTCCTGAACGCTTGCCAAGTGCGAAACGTCGTGAAAGAAACAAAGGCGAAAGAGGGGCCAAATATGCGTCTTTCAGTGGGTGAAGTTTTTGCCTTTTGTTCTTGTTTAATAACTTTTTTAAATTTAATCGATTCGGTGAATAATAGAGTAGTTTTGAAATGTTTGTTCATTTAGCATTCTGGAGACCGATTAAAATTGAATCAGTAACGATTGATTGGAATGCGATAATAATCGGAGTTACATTATAAATTCTAATAAAAATAATTGTCTGATTGTCAGTTAACATTCGTTGGATTACGGAATTAAACGTGGGAAAGCAATTGCAGTTTTTTTACCGTTCATAAATCTGCACCAGACTCTGTTTTGTAATAATTTTAGAAACAATTTGTTTGACTTACGGTGTATTCACCTCGATTTTTTTCCTCCAGGAACATGATGGTGCTGCGGGTTCACGGAGACGATTTCGTTTTTTCAAATACTTTGCATCAAGTACCTCCCAGAATACCTCAAATGAACATGATGAAGGTTCACATCCCCTTCACTTTCAAACTTTTGGAATCATCAAAATCGACATATTCAGGTAAGTTTTTTTAATCAACCTTGTAATTTGGTGTAAAAACTTGTCTTGACACACGTTTTTTCGGCTATTATTCGCCAATTCGGATGGCGAAAAAACTTATGGAAGTATTTACAACTGATTTTTTGTGTTGTAATGGTAACGAACTCGAAGGTGTGTCGAATACCTTTTGAACAAAACAACCAAAATACTTGTCTTTTTGAGGTGATATTTGGGCAAACAATATTTTTTATGATTCCATATTTTTTTATGTAAAATAGAAGTTTATTTTCTTAAGATAAAACAAAGCAAATAAATAAATGTGTTTATGAATAAATTAATTAGATTCATGAAACAGTATACATATTTATCTTATACTAATACACTTAAAGATAAACAATTATTTCATTTAGCAAAAACATATTTAGGTAAATAAATCTCAGATTCCAATTTCCGGCGCGTGGTGGCGCTGCATAATTTATGTAATGTGATTGGTTTGTTTAACAACGGTCATGGCACACATCTTATGGGATTCTGGAGACCATGTAATAAATTTGACATTAAAATATGTTATAGGAAACAAGAAATAAGATGTTAACGTTGCGCCAATTTGCCGTATCATTTGATTTATAAATAGTCATTGGTCCCTTCTAATCGTTTCATGATGAAAATTCAGCATAAACTCTATAGGTACTGGTTATTTAAATGCTAAATTACTCGGCCACGTTGCCAGCTGGGGTATGATTAGGAAGGCATGACTTCTGTCGATATGATTNNNTCTATAACATATCGTAACTTCAGATTTATTACACCCATAAGATGGATGCCACGTCTTTTATGGGCGTTCCTCAGATTAAAAAGTAACAGATAGTTGTTTCCAACGACACTACATGAATTATGCAGCAGTGCCAGTTTATTGGAATATGAGACATTTTTTACATCAAAATCTAAAAATTGGAGTTTAAAACAATTTTAAGAAAAGAACAATGTTTTTCGTGTTTCGGTCAAACCAAAGAGAAGTCAGTTTATAGAGGCGACAGTTAAGAAAGAAACACAATTTCGAGTGAGACGAAACTATCCCACTATTTGAATCGCTCTTCATTTAGTGATTAGGCCACATCAGGTGACTTGTATCAAAGTCAAATGATTTAAAAGTCGGCTGAAAAGATCAAGGAGACCGGTAGAAATGTCGCTTCTTTATTAATTGGCTGCTACAACTAATCAATGGGCAAATTATCGATAAGTATTTGTTTATTGGACAAACTTACTTTTAATGAAACTTAGTTACTTAGAAAGTCACTCACAGATTAAATGAAGGTTTGTCGATTGGTTGAACACTAAACCAGGGAAGTTCTCTGCATATAGGTACATTTACATAATTTTTTCATTTCGAAATTGCATTTAAAATTTGTGATCACCATAATAGGTGTGCTGTACCATTGAATTTATGACAGTGTCTTACAAGTTGGATTTAATGCTAATTAAGTTAAGTCAAAAAGTGACTTACAGAAGGATGAAGGTTTTATTGTAATCTGTTTCATTTAAATCATGTCTGTCACTTTGTTCCAATAGGAATAATTACATTCTAACATAACAAGAATTTTATTTATTCTTGCTATTTTGTTTTTATTATTACAAGTTATATTTGCAACTTTTTTTAATTAAAAAAAGCGAAATTTATTATTCACCTGTTTATCCAATTATAGAGACCTTCAGCGTGCTTTCTATATCGTGATACGATATAAAGAAAATAAGGTCTGGTTTGCGTTTTCGTTCCGAGTTATAAACATTCATTCGTTAATCTTGTACTTGCTTTTAAAACGTTTCTTAATTGTGCTATACCAACTAATTTGTTGTTTTCTAATTAAAATAAAAAGGTTAGGGAAGGCGAGGTAAACCGGACCAACCTTGAGTTTACTTATTAATTTTCATTCAGTTATTCTGATGTTGCTTTATTGTCTTCAATTATCATGGTTGTGCATTAAAAATATGGAAAATATGAAAGACCAGAAATCACAGAAGATACGACAAATAAATCACAAATTTACTTATTGCGAAAATGAGGGAAGAACTAGAAAAGGTAAGAGCAGTAGCTCAAAATTACGTATTCTCTATTGTTATTTGACTTATTATTAGAACTGATAAATGGTTAGTGTTATGTTTTGAAGTTGCGATAAATGCAACAAAAAAAGATTGTTTTATATGAATAGATATCGTAACAAGATGGAGCACCCACTCATAATTTTTACAGAACGTAACGATCCATTGGTTAGAAGGGATCTTGGCTTCAGATTGCTTTTTTCCCACTTTTCAGTCAATTGAACGAGTCGCAATCCCTATCCCTAGCCCAAGAATTTTGTTATTTATTTCTGTGCTTCTGTTTTTTGCTGATTTTTCTTTTCTTTTCGTGCCACTAGACATTTTTTATCTTATCACCCTAGAATATCGGATATTAGTACTAACTTCTTATGGTACTTTTTGTATTATTATTTATTTCTTGTTTATTCCAGTATATTGTGAAAATTCTTCGTATTTTACTTTATAGTTTTTTTTTAAGTTTCTTCTCGTTTTATCAACATTAATACAGCTTTAATTCAATTATCATACTAGTAAACACTTTTATTATGTTATAAAAAGTATTATAATTGACGTAATATATAACTAAATTGTTCGTTACTTATTTTTATGGGCAATTAATTTTCAGTAACCTTTAAATCATTATTCATGTATGTTGATGGTTATTTTATTATTTTTGCTTCAAATGTTGGTTTGCTTTATATTTTGGGATATAAAGAAAAATAAAATGTTGCTTAATTAGTAGTTAAAGTTTAAAATTTGAACAACTTTTTGCTTTATTGTCGCATTAGAGTATTTAGAATAATTTCGATTGGATTCCGTTACATAATATGCTTCAATGTACAGTATGCCACAAGATAATGGTTTATTACGTAATTACTTCAAGAACACATTAGACTGGTGATTAACATAAAACGAAGGAAGCTGATAAAAGAAATAGGACAGTGAAGATTACGGAAATTTGTCGAGAAATCTACATACTCATCAAAATGCCATTTTTATTGCATTTTTAATAGTCTTTCTTGGAAAACTATCCATATTCAATCACATCACACTTCGAAAATTTCCGCAAAAGTAAAATATTCAGGTAAATATTTTGTATTGGAATTAACGTCTTTAAATGTCATTTATTTATGGCTTCAAGGCGTGACGCTGAAAAAATGTGTGGAACCTAGATCAATACTCAAAAACCTTTTCTAACTTTAGATGGGATGTTACGAACTGGGCAAAAAATGGAGAGATTCTCTCCTGGTTTGAATGCTGCCAGATTTGAGGTTTATTGTAAAATTGAGAGTTGTCTTCAGAGCGTGAATTTCCGCCAAGCCCTTCACAAGGAATGGGTCAGTTTAAAATTTTTTTAATGTTTTCATGAGCCTTGAATTATCCTCTAATAAGAGTTGTTTATGCAAATATTATTTGCATTTGTTGTCGGTGTAGCAGTACCAGCAGAATCAGTTATCATTTCCTGAAATGTGTCGAAAAATTGATCCTCCGATAAGGCTGAAATCAAGTTGTAGCTAGAGCTGCATCAAGGTTGGAATGGTTATGTATTAATTTTAAAGTGCAGGATGCTCCAACCTCCAAATTACTGTTTTCAAGTTGTTTTCAAACTTTAATCCCGATAATTGCTATTCATGCGTTTGTTATTAGTAAATTTTTATGGTTAAGTCGGATCTGACATTTCGGCGTAATTATTTAAATTAATATCATGGCCGTCATTAGACAGTTTTTGGCAGGAAAAAGCGTCGGTGCAGGATTTTTTCAGCAATCTTTCCACTTGGCTTTGGCTCGAGCAAGTGTCGAAATTTGGCGACGTTTTCTTGACCTTTAAGATGTTGGTTTCTTCATTTTTCGCCCTGCAATATTTATTTGTTATTTGTAAAAACCGTTTTGTTTACTCATTTCATTCAATATTGACCGGATCAAATCGGTCAGATGGACGTTACATTTAAATTAATGTTGACGTAATTTCCGGTGAAATCAATAAGATAAATTGTATCAAAGTACAGTTTATTTTATGAGCTTTCATTCGGAGTTGATTAAAAAAAACGAAATGCTTTTCGTCTACACCCTGTATAGATGTCTTGAAAGCATTTTTATTTTGGTTTGACGGTTTCGTTGTAAAAAGAAAGAGAGAAAAATAGCAAGGGAGTTAGCGCTTATGGTAAACTATTTGGGATAACGGTGTGTTTTCTTTTTAAGTCGAAATTAGTAGCTTCATTTAATTTTCTTCCAAAAATGGAAACCTTGTTCTATTTTGAAAAAATTCAAAATAATATGGCAGTGCACGACTATAGAAATTGTGCATCAAGGTTCGATTCCTGGTGAGGACTTCGTTTTTTTTTTTACATTATTTTTTCGATATTTTGTTTACATAATAATCAAGTTGTGAGTTTTACGATGGGTGTCTATATCTAACAATCGGGTTAGGTCCAAAATTCGTGAATTAAAGTACTGTAAAAAGCGACCGTTGATTTATTTATTTTTTTTAAAATTTTAAATTGATTATGACAGTCGCCAATTTAAAATGCGACGTCACGATTATACGCCAATTAGAATATGAACGGAAGGGAAAAGTAAAAAAGAAAGAAAACATACACGACATTTATAAAGGACAAACTAAAAGCTGAATCGTAATATGAAAGTAGATCACAATAATACATATTAAATTAAAAAAAGACACTGTTTACATTAGAAATGGAGAGAAAGGAAATAGATTGGTATTTAGGACTAAAAATAAAGAAATATATGAAGAAACTCTAACATGGTTCAGGTGAAGGGAAACATATCGGTGACAATTCGGACAAAGAAAACAAATTCTACTCGCGTTTTGACAAATTTTAAAAGTTTGATGGATGATGGTAAGCATTAAGAGAAAAATTGTTGAAAAAAAGCGTGCAAAACGAAAACTAGATTTCAAAATAAATACAAAAATTAACCTCAAAAACATTTTGAAAAGTTGGAAGGTATTTGAAAAGTTATTGCAAAAGACGAAGAAAAATGGAGAATGCACAGAATATAATAAACATTAGAAAACACTGGTTGATATAAAACCTTCATTAGTATTCTCAGTTACATAATGAGAAATACTATTAAAAAACTAAAAAAAAGTTATAGACAGTAAATGTTATCACCGGCAAAGTTTAAAACCAATTCATGAGTAATTTATTTAATATATGTTTTTAATTTCTCGTTTTAACTGCAACACTTTTACTTTCCTTCGATTTCTAATATGACAACCCTGTACTGTTTTCTAAAGTTGGTACGGTAGATGGTCACGATAAGAGAGATGTGCTCGCAGAAAATGGCACGTTTCCTATTTCTTCCGATTCGGAAATTACTTTCGTGCCCAGCAACCAGATGCGAGAGCTGAATTGCACAATTCGACATTTGCTGGCTTGGAAGTGTAGCATTACAAAATGTGAAATGTCCGACCTTGCTGTCGTGGTTTAAGTATTGGGCAATTTCGAAAAGTGGATGTTGGCTTTCCTGGTTTGCGCGTTTCGGAAAGTTTTTTATTTTGTGTTCTTTCAAACAGCGAACACTCGGTAGGTTACATAAAGAGGGTCGTTGAGCAACTGACATGCAAAAATTCATATTTTCACATCAGCGCAATCGCATTAATTGAAAGTCACGAGAGGACAGAATGAGAAAAATTTTCTGTTCGTGGACAGGATTCTGCAATCACGAGAGAAAGGAAGGCAAGACTTTGATGAATCAATGGTCCGAAAACTACCAAGGATTATCGAGTTCAATTGATCGAAGTGTTGATTTGGCCGCATCGAAAGTCGAATTTTGCTCACGTTTTGTGCTGCGGTTCAGTTTTGAACGTTTTTAATCAGCCGGTTTTGTCGACAAGTTTATGAAAGAACGGAGATACAGAACGTGTTGGATGCAATTTCACTTTCACTATATTTGTGTCGAAGTTACGGCACGTTATGTAACAAATGACCGCGTTTTGTTGGAGCACAAGTGTCTGGAAACAGTCGACGTTTCGTATCTTTGGAGATTCCTTTTGTTTTGTAATTCACCCCCATGTGGGTTGTCTCGCTGTGGTGCGATTGAAAGATGGGTTCTTATCACGAGCGACCCGAAATGGACGAGCACATTTCGAAATTGAGCATTTTTGGTGAACTTTTTGCTTCTATGAATAACTCGAAAGCAGATTTATCG
>QDEB01007547.1:0-13508 GCA_004193795.1 Asbolus verrucosus | reverse complement strand
ATTAAAATTTACACACGTAAATCAGACATTTGGGTACAAGAGTACAATACAACTTTGATGCCTCACAACAACGACGTCTGAAAGAAACTGATGGAAATAACGGTTCCAGTGGGTGGACGGGAATATAAACTAAATTTACAGAAAATGTGGCAACTAAGAACACAACCATTAAAACATTATCTCAAAAAAAAAAATCTGCCGAGGTCCGTAAGACCCCAGTGTGAGATGCGAAGGTTAAGACCATCAAAATAATTGAGAGATGGTTCACGGAAGGATAGATTGAGGAACCAATGAAAAATTATTTCAAGACTCAGAATAGCAAAGCACTGGCGATCTATGGGACTCCAAAAATACATAAGGGAGAAAGGCGGTTAGGACCAATTGTTAGCTCCATTGGAGCACCTACTTACAATTTAGCGAAATATATGTCGAACATCAACAAAGTTATAGGAAACACAGATGATTATATAAAAAATTCTTGGCATTTCCATCGATTTATCAAGAACAAGAAAATCCCTAAATGATACAAAATGTCGTCACTAACTTGTTCAGTAATATACCATCAGACTTAGAAATTAAAACTATGCATGAAAGATGGGAAGAAATATCTCAACACACAGCAATAGACAAAGACTTCTTTATTAATACAATAGAAGTCTTGTTGAAATCTACATATTTCAGATATAAAGATGTTTTTCACAAACAAAGATGGGAAGCCCAGTGTCAGTAGCAATAGCGAACTTGGTAATGGAAAGACTCACAGAGGAATTCAGGTTAAAACTGAGCAAAGAAACATTTTTTAAAAAAGTTACATGGATATCCAGCTGAAGGAATGAAGACAATTATATAACGACAAAATGTATCAAAAACTAGCGGCCTCAGGCAGACACATCCCATGAAATTCACTACAACAACAGAAGACAATGACAATATATAATTTGGTGAGAAGAACATTATATTTTACAAATCCATTATATAGACCTGAAATTATAGAAAAATTTAAAACAATAATGAAGAACAGATTCGGAACAGATAACATCAAAAATGATCAAAGATAATGTTGATAGGGTCTACAACACATTACAAGATGATGAAAAAGACATGAAATAGGTAAAATTTCCTTACATAACAGGATCATCAGAAAGAACCAAGAAAGTGGTTGAGAATAAAAGAAGTAGATTAGCAACGGGTTGTCACAATACAGGGACACTTCTTTCCCAAATTGAAGTATAAACCCAAATTAGAAGACATAGCTGAAATAGTATATAAAGTGAATTGCAAAGGATGTGATAAATCGTATATTGGACAGACAAAACAATCTATAAAGAAAAGAATGTGCGCACATAAAAGGAGTGTAATAACAGGAAGATGGGAGGATACGGCCTTGGCAAGAATTCAACCTTGAAAAACCAGAAATTATAACTAAGTTTAGTTAAATTATGACAACAAAAGTTTACCAGTCGGGTTAAGTACGTAATTCAAATTCACCCATTGAACTTAAATAGTTATGTAATATCATAGAGAAGCTAACAACTTGTGATTTTAGAAATATTTATAATATGTTATACATAAGCTTTTTGAACTTTCTTTGCAATTGTTGTAATTTTGCAGCGCTAGTTGGATACAAATAAGCAACGAAATATAAACAAACACATTTTACGAGAAGTCGGGGAAAAACTATATACGTTTTCCGACTCGGCAACCCTCTGTATCAAATTTCGCATATACGGTAGCAGGTGCACTATAAAATCTATTGCAGTTATACTTACTGTGGACGCTTATAAAGACTCACATAAAATAACAGGGAAGACTCCAAATTGCCGCCAAATATTACCGTTATAAAATATTTCAAGAAACGACTCTCCCAGTCTTATAATTATTTCGCTTTCGAATTTTATATAGGTATTCGTACCGGATTTCCTACAATTTAGCGCCAGCAAAGCAACTTTTCCCCAACTAAATAATATAATATAGAAGAAAATTTGCGACGGAATGATTTTTGGTGGAACGACCGTTGAAAATTTCGTAATTAAATTGGCAGCGACTACCGGGGGCGTTATAGAAGTACGTAATCGAGCTGACCACCATACAGTCAGGGGATAGGAGTTCTAGGGGATTCTAACCTCTCCAACCGCATCAAGAACTACTGCGAACAGTTCGGTTCGAGGCTCGTTCTGCGGTAAGTCCGGAACTGTTCCGAAACGTCGTCTCAAAAGACAAAACTGCCTCTCTTATTATTTCGGAGGTGGATAACAGGTCTGCGGCCAACATTTTTATTTCGTGTTCGTTTACGGGTCATTTGGGTTTGCTTGTGGCGCTGTAAAATACTCAGACCTAAATCTGGACAAAGGTCGGGAAAGGACGGACCCAAGAAGCTTCACAATCGACGATTTTTACGCGAGATAAACCGATGTTAAAAATAACAGAAATTTTCTTAATAAAAATTGTCTCCGTCAACGTGAGTCTCGATACTGAACTCCTTTTTAATTGCTTTTGAAAGTTTTTGCTCATTAATCGTGAGATCAATAATAACTCAGCAACAGACTACTCAAGTTTAACTTTCAGATAATTTAACTTTTTTAATTTTGAAAAAGTAACAATTACGTTATACTTACTTAATGTCTTAAGTGTTTCAGCAAATCATCGTTAATGTATTTGGAATAAATTTATCGTTTAATGGATGCTATCATATTTTAATATAAAATTTTATTGCTTATATAATTTGCATTTAATGGTATTAAATTTTTAAGGAATCTAAGTAGAAATAAGAAGTTTGTAACCGATTTTATCCATACAATTCTTCCCCGTTTCATATTCTTCTGTTTGTTGCAGAATATCATTTCAGAATGCATAAACATAACCATAAGTGAAACACACAAATTATTTGGAATTTGTAGTTTTTTTGCTAGCGAAGTTTTAAATTTTCCATTAACCAAAAATAAAAGTTCTGATTCATAATCGTAAAAACACTATATCATGTGAACTGACTTTGTTTGGTATTGATTACTGTATTAACAAGTTTGGTTTCACACTACAGACTCTCGGATATTATATTTGATATATTAGGACAAGGAGATCAATAAAGAACCTGATAGCAGCAGCTTGTGAACTTTATTCTGCAGGTCTTTGACTGATTCAGTATTCAATTTGGGTAATCAGTTATTACAATAAAATGCCATGAATGTCAACAGAAGTCAGAATAATAAACGTTTAATAAAATTTGAAGGAGAATAAAATGACTACGAGAGATGTTGGAAATGTTGTCCATTATTTTATAAATATAACCTCACACGTTTTTAAGTACCCCTGACGACCACATCAGATGTGATGTATTCAAATTTTCTGGTGATAGCATTTTGTAAATCCTCCAGATTTTGAGGTCCAACTTCAACTCACTCACGCCTGCTAAAAATTTGGAGTTGTCAGATGGGAGGATCGCGGAGCCCTAAATTCCTACTTATCAAATGATTACCGTAAAATTGTCTCAAAAATGCCATGACCTGGACCTTGTACGGAAATGTTTTTTTCAAGATTGAATGGCTGAATAGAATAAATGAATTTGCTTTGATAACTTCTGAGGCGATTTTGAGGGAGTTGCCTAAATAAGACTCCGCACTTTCTCAATGACTTCTGCTGTTCTTCTTTTTACCTGTCAATACTTCCAGTTTCTCTGAAGACAGCTATAAAATTTTTGACGGAAAAGCGTGCCCCATTTTCTACTTTCATGGCATTTCGAAAATATGATTCCAAACGGAATGATCTGTGTTGAAACGTTAACATTTTTTAGAAAAAAGNNATTCAAATAAATAAACAATATTGAATTTTTGAGATTATTTTGTAAATAATAAATATGACTTTTGATAACTGAAAAAATGTGTGCGTAAGAACTTCTTTATATACTGCCATATATTCTGACATCCCACTTGAAAGCCTTTCTTGTTTTATTAATCAAACAATTATTATTAGAAATATAAATTCCAAAATTGTTCAGGTGCTAAATGTCTCTTAAGCACAGTCAAAGAGCAGCTTTATTTATTTTACTTTGCTCATTAATTAGAAATTTTTGAGCTTGTTTTTTGATTCAGTTTAACTGCATATTTTGGAAAACAGCAACATCGTTTACGATGGAATGGATCAACAATCCGATGTTCATCAAATTCAGAAGCTGACAAAATAATAAGACTTGATAACGTAATTTTTTTTATTCTCCTTTTAATTGCTTTTAAGATCCAATAGACATATCCTGCATCCTGTAAATTCGTTACTATTCGGAGATTATGCTGACAATATAAAAGCCGTGTTAGCTTTTAAAAGGACACTACTTTTAATTTTCTTGAGTCAAGTCAACCAACGTGAAATAGTAACGAAAGCACCAGCTCAGTGATCCTACAATAATGTCTCTAGTGGGACTGAACTACTTACTCTCGCCGTAAAACGGCACTAATGTCCTTAAAACGTTACTTTATTTTTCTTTAGCAGAAATAAATAAAAACTTAAAACTGTATTGAAATTTAGCGACTATACTTAAATGCATTAGAATTCGGTTATATGGAGTATAAAATTGTATTTTCAATTTTATATATTTTTGATGTCGACTTTTATACTTCAAATTTGTGGGTCGTGGTGCCCAATAAATATATTTATTCTCCTTGAGAATTTGGACGTACGTTATTGTGAAATGAAAACAATAAATGAAAGATCAAAAGATTTTTACAGTTCATGAACCTTAAATTAAAAATTTTGTTCTCCGACTTCATCAACTTTTACAATTGTATAGCCGCTGCCCCATTTAATTTCTTTGTTAAGACTCATCGACACCAGGTTACAAGGTGAAGCATACGGTTGCTGCTTCAAATCAAATTCATTTCTCTGAAACAATTTGAATTGTTGTAGCAAAATGTATTATTATGTAAAAGGCACACTAAATGGCCGGTAGCTTTTATATCCATTTTTAATACATTAAAAACTTGTTCTGTGGTCCCTAGAAGTAAGATATGTATTATTATAAAAGTTCAAGTTCTTTGTTTTGGATGTAGTGAATTTTTTTAATTTTTTTTATTTTTATTGCAATTGGAGATAATAAATCATTAATTCGACCGCTATCTATAGGATTTTGATTTGAAATTTGTTTCATGTCAAAGGATCACTGATTATAGTTTCTGTTACACCCTGTATATCTGCAGAACTTGGTTTCATGTTTAAGAAAATTTCTTGTTGAGACTAAGCCTATATACAGAGTTTGATCAAAAAGTGTTAATTCTTTCAAGATGTAAAATAGTATTTTTATTTTTATATTATCTGCCAACAGACAGCGAAATGATTGTTATTATTATCATTGTGCCGTAAATTGATTGAAATTTTCGTTCTCTTTTCTTTTTATTTCTCCCTCTGCACCAAACACGCAAATTAAAGTGGCTGCCAATTTTTGGGGCAAATAGATTGTTTATGGCGACCGTGATTGAATCATAACTGGAAAAATAATACTCTTGGAACAAATGTTACCTGTTCGTTGTTCTGAAATTGAATGTAAATGAGAAAAAATTTAACAGAAATTTTTCATCGTATAGGTGTGGCAATTTTATTATATGCCGAGGCTACATATCCTATACCAATTTATTACATATTTTTACTTCCCTTCTGTCAGCTAAAACGAAGTAATATAATCGACCATAGCGAGATTTTGTGTTTTCTCGGCCGTTTATGTGGCGCAGACGAATATTTAGCGTACTAATTTCCGCCAGTCTGTCTGTCTGACGGAAATTTATTGGCTCTGTCAGATTTTGGAGACTGTTGGACGGTTATTTCAAGGACGAAAACGTTTATGAGTTTCATCTTGCATTGGATTTCAAGAAAATTGCTAACGTTATTTCAAAGACTTGTCCTAATGTTTTCTCAAGACTTACGTTTACATGAGGCACAAGTACATATGTGTAATCGAGAGACATAAGAAAATAAGACATTTTTGCAATTAGAAAATTTGCAAACGCCGAATTGAGCAACCGTTTATAAATATTATTTGTTGACGGATATTATTGGCACATTTTCTATTTTAATGTATTTTATTATTGCTCCCCTGGATTAACAGATAAAATTACATTTAGTAATTAACAATTTAATGTTAATTTTTCATTTTTGGATGGATATATCGAATTGAACTGAAATAATTTTAAAATTAAATGTAACGATAAAATTTATTTAATGCACGCACAATAAAATATCACATTGATTATCACATTCATCCCACTAGCGGATGAAAAATCATGCAACTGTTTTGTCTGTTTCTCTCCCAACATTATTCCAACAAATCTAAGTACCTTCTATAAATACCCTATCAGATCAATGAAAGAAAGAACAAATTGTAAAAATCTAACATTTTTACACAAAACAAGGTTGTTACAAATTAGGAATTTGTATTTGTAATTTTTATGTTAAAAAAAGTCGTAATATACGGGGTTATTACAAATGTTTCTAACATCGTAATTGGTTGTAGAACTTTACCGTTTTTAATTCTGTTTTCAATAGGTACACCTGTGTGTGGGGGTGTGTCTGTGAGTGATATCTATAGGTGCTATGCTTACACCACCATTTAAGCTGTGATTGCTCAGTTGCGTAAAAATAAGGGGCTCTTAGGTAATGCAATTTAAAAATTTAAAAATTTGTTTAAAAATTAAATATTTAGTTAAAACCAAATCACAAGTTGGGTTTAATCGATGAACATTTTATTGAAAAATGACAAAAATCTTGTCAAAGAAAATAGTGAAAATGTTCACCGTTATGCATTTTTACTCTTTTTTACTCTTATTTTCAAGAATGTTTTTCAACATTGTTTGATGAATGTTATGTCAGCAACGTGCAATTGAAAGACATACAAAATATTGAGTAAGAAAAAAAATTCCCGCAAAATTAAAAAGCAATTGCCTGCAGTCTTGTTATAGTGAGTGTCTAATAACCTTACCTTAGCTCCTCTTGAAGTCTTCAGACCTCATTCTCCGAGAATTTAAAAATTTTATCTTTAAAAATAAGCGCGCTATGAATCTGGGGAGTTTTATGTGAATCACCCTGTATGATAAATCACAGGCAACTCCGATTTTAGAAGCATTTGTAATAACACTGTACAGATGTGACTACCGAAGAAATATAAACGCATTAACGAATATTTAATAAAAATAAACTTGACTTTTTTTTGCACTAACATTATGTATTTACAAAATTTCCTTCAATTAGGTAGTTTATGAAATGATAAGGGCTCAAGAAACACTAATAGACGAACCGACAAAATTCAGAAACCTCTTGATAATTAAATAAAACAGAAAACATGATATTGAAAAAATTAATTCACTAAAACAACAAATATAACAAACATAATAAACAATTAATCTAGTAATTATAGATAAAACTTTATAATACGAAATTTAAATTAACTAAGGCTTCGCCAACTTTATGATCAATGTTAATTGAATTGTCTCATAAAGCTTTCTGGACTTGAGGGCTTGTATGTCAAAAATGTTCGAAAGTTATGTCTGGAAAAGCAACAACTTAGACTTGTATAAATGTAAATAATTTATTCATAAAATTCTCGGAGATTGAACATAACGAATGTCAATATTTCAACATTATACGATATCGAAAATATGATGTCCTTAAAATCTTCAACAATTTAACGTTTACATTGTTATCATTGTGCCATTGCGCCGAGACTCCCTAATTGGCTGCCATACAGCAATATGGAGTACAGTTTATGTTATTTCCAGTGTAATATAATTTGGCGCCTTGCCAAAATTTAAGAATGGATAATCACATTATCTTCTCCCAAAATTGAAATTTTGTACACAATGGCCATAAATCCGTCGTAGATTGGCTTTTAGACCGGGGTTCTGTCGATGGAAATTTTTTAGAGCTCGTCAATAAATCATGGAATTATCAATTTTCATCAGTTGACGTGACGTCCACTGAAATACCTATTATTATTTTGTAATTCTGCGCTTCTGCTGCAGACGTCTCATATTAACCTGCCGTCGTATAGCATATAATCATTTAACGAAATTGCTGCTATCTGAGTGTAAGAGCACTACAGAAAATGACTGATTCCGAACCTTGAATCGGGACTGCAGAACGGTGTTGAATTCGATATTTACATAAAAATGCCCTTTCAATTTCTTGTACGTCAATTTTCCAATATCGTAAATTGCAAATTTCATACAGTTAAGGCTTTACTAACTTTGAATATAGTAAAGTTAGGTGGTGGGAGAACTGATAGCAAGGGCTGCCTAAAACTTTAAAACGTTTAGGTGCCTCTGAGTGTAGTTCATTTAACAGTCTGATTTATGTCAAAGCGATCCTTATGTTAACTTCTAATTCGAAGTATTCGGGCGTTCTTAAATAAAAATGATGTACAGCGCCATTACTTTGAAAAGATATGGCTCTCTCGAGGAGTTGCGTAGGTGAGTGTCGTTTTTATTATTTTATGAGATTATGTAAGGGGTGACATGGAGCAGAAAACGAAATAAAAAGCTTCTAAATTTACCGTAACCCGAGTGCTAGTTGTCGCTGCAAGTTAACATATTTTTTACGTAACTGTAACACAATCCACAGTCCGCCCTCTCGTGCACTTTAACGATATTTTCTTACTCATCTAGAGCGAAATTAATCGCCTTAATGTTGTAACACTGACAGAATTTAGAAAATGAATTCGACTCAGGGCATCACTTGTAAGTAAGTTTGTGACAATAATCTACATCACCACTTAAAGGAAGGATTTGAGTTAAAATTATCAGAAGAGGATATATTCTGCAAATCGACAAGGAAGACTCCTGCGTCATAGACTTAGTTTTTTCATTGTTGTTTATGTGGCTAAAAAAATAATTAAAAAAATGTATTTCTAAAAAATTATAAATGTAGTCTGCGTTGCTATTTCTTTACTTTAGTCGAACGTTCTATTGTTTGACGATGCGATGGAATTATCTTTTTCCACATCAAAAAATTTGCAAGAAATGCCTTTGCGCTGATATAATAAATAGATGGAACATTGGTTGATTCTAAAAATACATCAGTTAAAGATCCAAACGTTCTGACTTCTAGGCTTTTAAAATAATTTAATTCTACATTAGATGGGATCATGGGAAACATGTGGTTGAGCACGACGGTGCTTCGCCCCATTTCTCAAGGCAAGCATGACAAATGTTAACAACAAGTTATCCTCATGGGTAGATCCGTGATGGCCTGCGAGATCTCTCTTAGTTTTTTCTTTTGGAACCAGTCGAAAAATTACGTATGCTGCGAACCTGTCGATACGCTAGAAATTTTGAATGATTGACTACAAGACTACTGTGGAGCATGCGACGGAAAATGTGCAGGGAAACTTGAACAGAAGAGCCAGAGGGTGCATTCAGGAGGGTGGTAGGCACTTTGAACATTCGCTTTGAGTTATTTAGGGCAATTTTGTAATTTATTCTGTTTTTCCATTTAATCTGAAATAACTTCTTGGTTGAAAATAAAATGCCAATGAAGATGTACTTCGCACACGTGAAATGGGCAAAATAGTTCTTGTCATGAGTAGAACTAGCCGCCTGCAAGCAACAATTCTTAATTTGGGACTTGGAACGAAGGTAGAGGGTTAATTAGAAGATATGGGATTTTATGAAGAGAGGCAGACTAACAGAGGTGTTATCTGGCAATAAACTAATATGGGGATAGTGAATCGAGGAACATAATACGAATTCCTTTCCGACTATACATTGACATTTTTGCAGTCTTTAAAGAATTAATGAGCACAAAGCATTAGAGAACGTTATACAAAAAATTTGTTTGACATTTAAACGGTGGAAATTTTCATTCAACTTTACCGTCACTAGCTTCTTCATTGTGTCACTGTATTCACTGTATTTTTTACAAGGAACGCTTCGAAGTTAATAATAAACTTTCCTTGAAGCAGCGTTCCTATTGATCAACTTAATCGTCTTCTAGTTCTTATGCCATTAAAGCCTGAACGATTTTTACTGCAGATTATGTTTTAGTTGTACACGAAGAATATTCTCTTCACGGGAATGGCACAAATTTTGGGACACGTTGAGCCTTAAAGCCCACATTTTCTTTTTAGATTAGTGGGAAGTGATAATAATTTTTTTAAAACAGCATATTATTGAATTTTTTAATGTTTTCAATAAAAAAATTAGTAGCGCCTACGTTTGTATATAATTTAATCTGATGTTCATTTGTTCGATAATGACAATCAATTTTATGTTCAAAAGTAAACCAATATTTTGTATACTTTTGACAGATGTTTCAATAATCTTCATAATATAACATTTTTTTTTTTGTATAAAAACACATTCTGAAAATTTACATTTCTCAATTTATTAATAAATAAAGATCGGATTATATGCTCCAATCTATGCAAAATATGCACCAATAAGCAAAATTATTAAAAACTACAAACAATTACTCAATGAAACAAATTTATTTTACACTATATAATATTTATAACATTACTAACAATAGCCAGGTAATATTTACATAAATTTAAATATTCTACATCATTCTGTAATTTAAAAAAACTCGCTTAATAATAATAACTATGCACAACTATTTACTTATTATCTACTCATAGTTTTTATTAAACAAATTGACTTTAATGCTTTTCTAAATTTTCTATCTTAAAGGAATGTTGTCTGTTGTCTGTCGTCTGAACGTCGAAAAAGATCGTTCAATAACGACGGAATTTTTTAAATCGGCTACAATTTAAGAGTATAATTTAATGTTAGCTACAAATTCCCCATTTAAAATTTTAGAATCTTTTGAAAGAATTTTAAAATCCCTCATTTACCAATACTGAGTTTAACTTTTTAAAAAATATTTGTCTGGTTCCTCTAATAGCTGACGATTCATTTTGGCATTTCTATATTGAATTTATAAATTCAGTCAAAAGCAATTCTCTTGATTCTAATTTGGAAATTGTTTCTGTTACTATAGGAAAATTACTTTCAATAAATGCTAAGTGATTTGATATTACGTTATTTTTGGAAGATTTTTTTTCTTCTTTTGTAGCATTTGAATCACTATAAAGAAACAAATTTTTAATTTTTTGATAATTTTGTGAATAAAAAATTGCGGCATTTAATCATGTTCCTCACCTAATATTTACTGATTGTGGAAGCAACGGTAAATTGGGAAATGATTCTTTATACAACTGGAAAAATAATTTTTACATTACTAATTAATTCATTCACAAGAGGGAGTTGGTTTCTAATTTCTTCGGCAACTCTATTAATACTATAAGCCAAGAAAATGCTATGGATTAAATCAGGAAGAAATATTTTCAAATTAACTGAGGCTCTACACATGTAAGGGGCAGCATCGGACAACATTAAAATTATTTTTTCATGTGGTACTGGACTAGGAAGAAAAAAATTTTTTAATCTATCATGAATAAATCAAGTTATTGTATTAGTTTTATCTAACTGTGACGGACAATAAAATATTTACCTATAATTAAGTATTATTTATTTATATATATTTTTTGAAACAACTTACTCTAAAATTTAACTAATTTAACCAGAAACTTTTTATAGATCTGATAACTAAATCTTTCTAAGAAATGTGGGTTTTTCGCTTCACATTCGTTTCTAGAATTTTTCAAAAACAGCTTTCAATAATTAAATTATTACTAGTAAATACCCGAAGGGGAAGATGTGGTTGAATTGTCATTCAATACGAATATAAAAAGTACTAATTTGCAGGATACTAATACTTGGCGTCCGACTTGGACGAATTACAGGCAGTTTTCACTCAAGGTTTTAATTTTTAATTTTAATGAAATTATTAAAAGGAAATTTGTAATTTGAAAAGGATGTGCACACATACACAACATTTGATAAAATATGCATAAAACTGCACAAATATGCATTTTGCATGTAATCCGAGATTTATTAATAATTATGGTAATTTCTAACAGTTCATATCTTGTTACTTACAGGTTCTCTTGCTTCCAATTATAAACAAATTATCTCCTTCCTAATACACCAGTGAGTTCTGAAAAGTAATATTTAATTATTTTTATTGATTTCGTTACGTCGCTGTCGCTATCTGAGCTAAGATTCTAAAATAGATTGCCCTCTGACTCGGATTTGGAGGAGAACATTTCGGAGTCTTTTTTATGTGTGTTGAAAACTAAAGGAGCGAAAGTTGGGATAGCCAATTCCGTTTGTCATCCCGTATAAATGATTCGAAAATAAATCATCGTGAATTACACGAAAATTACGGGAATTTAAAGGATCCAGGTCAAGTTTTCGCACAATATCAAATAGGGCAATAAAAATCTCTCTCGAAGCAAATCCTTCACGTCCTGCTTCCGGCCGTGGAGATCCAGGCGGCCAGCATCTCGTCCTCCGAACGGCAACATATTTAAATAAATCCTTAGACATAAAGGATGCGTCCTGTATCATCCGGACTATATATTTTCCGTTTCTTTCGCGCGCATTCGACGTTTAGGGACTTCCTCGCATAAAAGAAGGCAATTTTCGCCTCATTGACAACGTAATCACTTTACTACTAGCGAAAGCTCGATCCAAAATTCAGCTGACATCGGAGTTCAATACTAGGGGCGGCTTAGGAGGCTGTATTTGACAGCCTGCTGCGGGGTCATTTATTATTTCGCCTTCAATCCACGAAAAGAGGGTCAGGGGGGCCGCCGGGGGCCGAAAAAGACAGACTGCCGCCATTGATATTAAATCCGGGGATAATTGGTTCGCTTCGATTTATGTGTCGGACCACAAACTTTTTAATCTCGGATCGATTTGGTAAAAGGGGTAAGCGCTCCTATGGTGATTTGTTGCCGTCAGATGGACCTCGAATAATTAATCACAACGAAATTATCAAAAAGGCGGCGGTTGATAACAGTTATTGCCGACGACACGACAAACACCCAACGGCGGTTCTTTGATCTCCGGTAATGGACGCCATCCGGCAAATTATTAATCGGTTTCGGATTCAAATCGGCCAACCTCCGCCGAGTGCGTCAGCACACAAGCAAAAAAAAGTTATTTCGGGATTTGGCTCAAAAAATATTTGATGATGGGGCGAAGCGGGCCGAAGACGCCACTCATTTTAAAAGCCTGGAAGTTGGAGGGTGTGGATCTTTGAATTCTGTCGATGTTCGATTTTTGGTGGATCTTTGAAATGAATTAGCCAATGTCCCGTCAATCTTTTCCGCACGAGCATTTTTAATGTGGGTGCAGAATCTGCACCTAATGTTAGCGCACGCGCATTATCTTGTACTCACTTTCATGTGTAAAAAAGTAGACTTTCCTGTTGTCAGTCTGTATACCAATTTTGGTCAAAATATTTCTGAGAAGTTAAAAGAGATAAAAAAACAGTCATAAAATTTTAATTAAAAATGCTTAGTAATCTTGTTATGCGACTAAAGTGTTAAATAATTGCTATGAGAAATAATAAGACAACAACCTACACTCTCTTTGACAATCGGATGATGACTACTCTCTTTAAAGATTGCT
>QDEB01007521.1:0-16266 GCA_004193795.1 Asbolus verrucosus | reverse complement strand
CAGAACTAAAATATGCGGCATATATTCACTATATGCATGATAAGGCGTCCCTCTAAAAATTTGTTTTTAGACCTCCCTCAACCCTTTAAACTGAATTACATGGGTTAGATTTGCTGCGTCCGTATACGGACGCAGTATGGTCGTGGACGCAGTATTGAATGCAATTTTAGCAATGTACGGACGCCGTATCATGCTAAAGGAAAATATATATATATATATATATATATAAAATTTTGTTTTGCTGTGCTAATAGTTGTTATATATTCATTTTGTTAATAAATTTTGTTCACTTGTTAATAAACTATCCTTAAAACTAACGAAATTATAACAGGTTATGGGCTGCCAGGCCGTTCGAATCTGTGAAATGTAAAAAATTGCTTGAGATAAATTGTCATTGTGTAACAAAGTGAGGCTGCAGATACACTCTGTGGAGACGATGACCATGATTAGTTTACTCCGGGATCAGCAATGGAGAGGGAGATTTTCCCCTCCGAGCGTCGAAACCCACCGACGGATCTGACATGTGTACGATAACCTTGGAACCGAAAAAAGGGAAAATCGAGCAAATCGTTGCATAGCAAAGTGAGAAAGATATAGCACCAATGTTTCCATCGTATGCTGAGAAAACGAAGATGGTGAGGGGAGGGCAGAGGAAGAGAACGTTACGGGGTATGACTATATGGCGAATTATTATCGTCAGTTCGTCCTAAAAAGTACACATGAGGGGTTCCTTTACGGGGGAAGAGTCGAGGGCACGACGCATATATTGAATGACTGTACCATCCAGTACAGATGAGTAGCGCGGGAAAAAACGAAGCTCAAGGTGGCATTCATCAGGACTTGACTTACCGATTGTATTCACACCTGGGAATACACGGTTGGCAGTCCCTATCCTAAATTAATTTGCAATTGCATCTGTCACTGACGCCCGAAACACCTGAAGGCGACTTGTCTGAAAAGGATATAACAAAGGATCGTGTCCATTAGAGAACATGTTGAACTTATCTGACCAGGTGTTACTCTGCTTGCAGTGATTGGCGGAGTTCACCTGGTGATGGAGTGGATTTAGGTGCCTTAGGGTGATCTCACTAGAAAAGTGTTGTAACCACAACCTGCAACAATAATGAACTGTAATGTAGAGCCACGAAACCACTTCGAAACTCACCTGATGATGGGGTGGATTGGTACTTTTCATGTGAGTAACCTTAGCGTGGAAGTGAACCTATAAAATTAAAATTTGCATTAGCGGGGTCGAAGAGACAGTTTAACTTACCTTAAATTGTAGCGGAGACTGTTGATGGATGGGGTTCTTGCATTCTTAGAGGACCTGTAAGCAGATAAATTGGTTAATAATGGGCTTTAGCGGTATACAGATAATAGAACTTACCTTTACGTTGTTGTATCTCCGGGTTAGTGTCTTTTCGGGTCTCCTGAGTCAGGTTCTTCAGGGTTCTGTGAAAGAGACAGACATATGATTGCACACCACATGGACAACAAACTTAAAAAAAAAAGAATGAAAAAGATGGATGAATGGGGAATCGGTGTGACGGTCAGGAAGAATGGCCGACAGTCACACCGATTGCCTGTGGTCGCTAATTTTTGAGGAGTGTGGTTGGTTGGGTTGCCTCGGCGGTCTCCGAATTTAGGGTGGGGGTTGCGCCTAAAAAAAAGGACGTAAATGGACTAACGCAATAACTGAAAAAATCAAATTTCACGAACCTTTTACAGATACATTAGTACTTACCGTGGTCAGCTGAATTACCATTTAAGGCTCTATACCAATAAACCAAAATGCCCTTTTCCTAACTATCCAACTGTAGCAAAACTTTGCTCGCGTGGGTTTTTCCATTGTGGTCGAGCGGATTTGAAAAAA
Organism: Asbolus verrucosus; assembly: GCA_004193795.1. Taxonomy (NCBI): domain Eukaryota; kingdom Metazoa; phylum Arthropoda; class Insecta; order Coleoptera; family Tenebrionidae; genus Asbolus; species Asbolus verrucosus. The sequence goes on along the minus strand of QDEB01007521.1, from coordinate 14,393 downwards.
AAAGAGCAAGCAATTAATTCTGAAAACCTTACCTGCACTCCCGGACTGGCCCGATTGCTGACCTGCTTAGCTAAGGTGGCACTTCACTGTCACTCCGCGAATGGAAATTACCGAAACAAAACACAAGGGTGAAGGCCACCAGTCGATATTTATTCAAGTAAAGCAAAAAAAAAAAAATGAAAAAAGAGAAAGAAAAAAATGAAATAAAGAATGAATTTGAGCTGAATTTTCTATCTCGCGAACTAAGATCAACAATGACAGCATAAAGAACTCGAGGTATTAGCTGCTATGGTCAGAAAGACAACTGCCGAAAAAGACTATGCTAAAGAGCTTTATCAACTTTGGTAGACAATAACGACCAATTGCAATTTAGCAGTAAGGGTAGGTAAAACCTCTCTCTCTGCAGCGTTGCCAACTTGGTTTTAACCGTGTTAAGTTACATTTCTATTGGCTAGTACCTAGATTTCAATGTTGGTTGCCTAGCTTGTCACCCTAATCGTCACTTCTTATCTACGGCTTTGAGACACTTGTTCGTGCATAGTCTCTAATGATTTAATCAAAAGCATCGAACAAAAATCTGCCACAACTCTGGTGTTTCGATTTCTTTCTAATTGACTTGGGGGAGGCGCGTACAATATTCGTCCATTCGGCTATTTGGTGTCTTTTTTCATTGCACATAGATCGATAGAAAACTCCCAAAAACCATTGATATGGATACAATTAAATTTTAGCGTAGAATTTCGTATCAGTACATCTCGAGGGTTTCTCCTTCCGTCATCAAGTCAACTGGACACGCCAGAATGGTGATAAATACTTAATCAAAATCATTTAACGCGAAATTTTGAAATAACCGATTATTGAATCTACTTAAAATTCATGTTTAAATCTTTAACGGTTCCCGTGATAGTTTTCTGACGAATTTTGACCGATGGGAAAACCCAATTTCTGAAGGTCAAGGGTCTGAGTTTATGCTACAGGCGGACTATTTTCATTACTTTACTATTGTTTAAAATCCGGGAACTATTTTTTATAATATTTCTGGAAAATCCCGACGACCAACTAGTGCGTCCAGCTGTTACTTTTGTTACACAACCCATTGGACTCCTATTGTATCGGATGTTCATTTAAAAAGTGCATCAAGTCGCTTTTGATTTTTTGATAGACGAAGATGCCGCAAGAATGTGCTCTCTTATGTCAGAATTTCAAATTTGTCAAATATTGTTATTTTCTGTTCATATTAACAAAAAGCTTCGCGTCCTCTATTTAGTTACACTTGTGCCTCAATTTTATTTCATTTTTGCGTTCTTATTACAAATCAGTTGCTTTCACGGCCAAAAATTATATTTTTTGTTTATCATTGAAGTCTGTCAAAAATCGTGCACATACCTCATTTTATTCAATTGTTTAAATCAACACCCGTTATTTTGATCTGTTCTGACAGCTGTTCATCTTTATCCACAACCACAGGAAGTAAAGAGGATCGTCATAAAATGCAAATAAAGGAAAACAGACAAACTGATTTGCGATTTCAAGTCGGTAAAAATAATATGTTTCTAGTGAATGTAAACTGAGTGTTCGAAAAAGGCCATATTTTTTTTAAACAGAATAATGGCGACAACGATGATTTTTTCACTTTCTAATTTGGTAACAAGAAATCGTTCGCCATACCTAAATATTTTTCGTAAAATTATTATTGCAGTATACAATTACAAAAATAGATGTCTCTGGAATTTTGAGCCCATTATTATCGCATTAACAAATACAAGACTTGTATAAATGCCAAACTAATTAGTTCTAAGGGATAGTTTTGTTATCTTATAAATTGTGACTTACAAGAGGGGGTAAACATTTTTGGTATAAATACACTTTGAAAAACAAATTTAATTATATAAGTATTTTGGCTTTTATGCTTAGACAGTGTGTTTATGTACTTCATGCTGTTTTTCAATGCGATCAGGTTACAAGTTCAAACTTTGTTTGGGATTGTTGAAGGTTTTTAGAATTAGTTTTCTACTTTATTTTTGATTATTAGATTTAGATTTGTATTTTTTCTTACAACTTTTTTGTAAGAATATTACAGGTAAGGTAAGTGCATCTTCGAAAAATATTAGGGCTGATTTCATAAACAAATTTAATTCCCATTAAAATTTAATGAAAGAAAACGGATTTCATAAATATTATTAATGCTGCATTATCATCAAATGGAGCATTATCTTTAATCCGTCAGTTTTGAGTCATTAGAGACATGTAATGTCACCATTAGTGTATTTTTAACCTAAAATAAATTGAAGTAGCTGCTAAAAAAATTATTCTGTTGGTGTGGGTAGTAGTAAATACCCCTATCATATAGAAAAGTGTGCATGTGACACAGAGTTATGAATAGAATAATTGAAAGCAGTCCTTCATCTTCATAATCTGACTACGAAGATAATATTAGGTATATGCGGAGACCTAAGAATTATAGAAGCCGGAAAAATTATTTGGAGACTCACGACGAACTGGATTTTTTTTCAGAGATTTCGTATTACTAAAAAAATGTTTCGTGGCCTCCTTGCCAGAGTTGAAGATATTTTTCTTCCAAGTCTCTTGTCTCTTTTAATGTTTGTTTGTTCCAGTTTGCTTTTTTTAATTTCTTCTTTTATAAGTTCGATTTTCTTTTTGTAATATTCTTCTTTTGGTGTGGATTCTGTTCTCAGTTTTCTCTTCATGGGTGATTTTAATTTTTTTGGAGTATACTTACTCGATGAAGTTCTTTTACTTGGGCCAGCATTTGTTGCTTGGATGTCTTCAGTTTTACAACATACTGTAAAAATCAAACACTTTACCTGCTGCTAATATATATCAACATAGTCATGACTGTTTGACATTAAACAGAAATCGTTTGTTGCTAACAGAAAAAGTTTTGTGGCGAATTATTTATAGAAAATAAGACATTCAGTGCATGCTGCTTGAAATTCAGAAAAAGTCGTTAGAGACGACTTTCGAAATTCTACCACAAAAATCAGTCCAAAAAGCCTGGAAGTTGGAGCGTGTGGATCTTTAAACTCGGTGGATCTTTGATTCGTGCGGATCTTTGAAACTGATTTAATTTATTTAATCTGGGTGCAGAATCTGCACATAATATTAGCGCACTCGCATTATTTTGCGCGTATTTTCATGTGAAATGACAATTCGAATTATGTGGGGAAGTTTATAATTAAATTTAGAAAAAAATAGAAATGCCCACTGTTTGTTAATCTAAAAATTTTGAAAGCTAATAACTCAGGCGCTAAGTAACCGATTTTGATTTTCTTTCTTTTGTTTGCCTCTATTCGATATTTGTGACAAACTGACACAATTTCATCGTGTTATCAAAATTAATACTGGAGGGGGGCTATGCGCCCCCTACAACCCTTTGGGCTATATTGCCCATTTAACGAAATTAGATCTACGAATTTGACAAAGAATCCGTATACAAAATTTGAACTCGATAGGTCAAAGTGTTCTCACGTAATCGACGTGATGTATGGCACTTTTTTTTTAATTTTGGAAGCTAATAACTCAGGTGCTAAGTGACCGACTTTGATTTTCTTCCTTTTGTTTGCCTCTATTCAATGTTTATGACAAACTGACAAAATTTCATGGTGTTATCTTAACTAATAATGAAGGGGGGCTGTGGGCCCCCCATAACCCTTTGAGCTATATTGCCCATTAACGAACTTAGATTTGAACTGGATAGCTCAAACTGTTCTCACGCTATCGGTGTGATGTTCTACAAGACCAGCGAGCGAGCGAGAGAGTCACATGGACAAGATCCTCGGTAATGCTCGTGCGCTAAAATACAATCGCCAGTATGGCATATTTATGGAGTGGTGTAAGAAACATGGAATCAAAAAATATAGTGAAAACGTTTAGTTGACACTGGTAAATATAAAAAAACTTACGGCTTTTTTAAAACCAGTGAAACAGGTCTGTAGTTTTCGATGCAATTTCAGGCACATATTAAAAATCATTGTTAGAGGAAAGACAAAGACAGTGGCACATTCACGAATCAGAAAAGATGGAATCATGTCAGGACCAGTTGAGAATTTCAACTTAAGTTTAGTTGTGGCATTTAATACCTCTTGTTCCTTAACTGAATCTAAATAAAAAATACAAAAACTTAATTCTTGATTTAACGCCGACCGAATTATGAATAATTTCGTCGAAATAGAATATTTATATAATCATTTAGTATCGTGAAAACTATAAAACAACATACGGCCGACAAATGCATATAACTGCCTCGGATAAGTTTTGTAGCCTCGGCTACAAAATATATCCGCGGCTGTTATATGCTTAATATCGGCCTAATAACGTTATACCACTTTGACTGTAATGTGTAATTTGTGTTGCCTACCATGTTGGTAATAAAATTCATATAAAAAGCTTGAAGTCGAAAAGTGTGAATCTTACAGGTTGAAATATTAGCATTCATTTCCACAACACCCTATACTCAACACAACTTCACATACCCCTCTAATACTGTTAAAAAAGTGGTCTGGTATATTTACAGATTTCCTAGATAATAATGATCACGTCAGTACATACCACAGTGAGTAAAAAAAATTTCAGAAATGAGTTGATATTTAAAAACTGAACTAGGAGTAATAGATATTTGTATTTTTTAAAAAAAGAACCGATTCTGTGTGGGTAAAAGTGAAAGTAAGATCAGTTATTTTGTTACTATGAGAAAAAGTTATTTCTTTTATCGTTTTACATTTTTTTCTATAAAACTTATTTCCTTTAATATCTATCTCTGGCCAAATATTCTAAATCCTGAAATTTAATGTCGGGTGTGGGTTTTTTAGCGATTCAGTTAAGATGTTGTGACGGTTTCTCTGATAGACATTTGCAGTATTTGTTATACCATTCGATGAATCCCACTAATAATTTAACTTTGATAAGATGTTTACGTTAATTTGACCTTTCCATCAAGAATCTATTGTTTTTTGCCTTATTCGTCATTTATATTATAATTTCTTTGTCAAAAATTATTTTTTGATTTGTTTAAAATCCCAGTGGTTTTATTGTAAAACCACCAAAAAATTTTGTTGTTAAAATTGTCAGTTAAGTTGTCAAAAAACTAATATACCTTAATATTGAATCATATGAAGTGTATTTTTAATGCAACTGTACAAATATTTTGGTTAAGAAAAATTTTGGAAAGAAATACTTAAAACATGCCATTATTAATACCACTTTTGGGACCTTTTAGTAACTAAGAAGGAAGAAATTGCATTACTAAGGCAACATTAATTTTTAATTCTCGAATTAATAGTAACAAGGAGGAAAAGTAAAACATTCCAGGATGACGATAGCCAGCAACCACCGAAGTCCACAACCAGCGTCGCTAACGTAATGCATTTCCGATTTTCGGAAATACTGCAAAAAAAAAATCGTCGTTCTTTGAAACCAACAGGTCGCAAAAACACATATTGCTTATATTTAGTTACATATTCGTTTCCCAAAATGTGTTACATTTTTCTCCAAACACCATTTCAAGAATCTTTGATAGACTGCTTCGTAGATACTACATAGTAACACAGTTTTGATTGAAATAACTCCGACAATTCACTCAACACCGACGTTCAGGTTTAGACATTTTGAATTTGTTTTAGACGTTGGCAAGGAAACATTTTCGGAAGTATCATGATTTTACAGTTCACTTACAATAAATTTAAATCACTAAATTGTGTTCTACTTTTGTTCATTTATATTAATTTATTCGTCTTATGGCTTTTCTACGTTTGCAAATAAAATAGTATATATATTATTCGGAGCAAAAATAGCCTTGCGTGCTTCGACTTCGGTGTCCGACTCACTCCGTTCGTCAGCCAAACAGCAGCCTCACCACACAAAGCTTAATTTTTGCTCATAATAACATAATCTACTATTTCCTGAAATTGGCAAGTAATGTGAAAAATATAAGATCGATCTGATACGTGAAGGTTTATTATTACCTGCCTAGGATGGTAAAATTTTACCAGATCCCTATGTCAAAAAAATAACAAGAATTAAAAAATACTTCGAAGACTGGACGGCTTGAATCTGCGATTTTGCTTCAAAATATACCAAAAGCACATATTCGGTTATTTTTTTTTCGATTTTTCATGAGCTTTTTCGAGATTTTGATGGGAGCAAGTCTGCCATAACAGACGCAGCCGCTTCTACTACGTTGAAAGGTTAGTCTAAAGCTTTATCGTTACTATCTTCATCAAACACGACGACATTTTTATACAATCCGCAGGAGTGACAGTATCTTTGAAACTGGAGAACATCTGTTGCCATGACAACACCACCTTGATTTTTTACATTTATTTAAAAACTAATTTTTGATCTTTAAGACAACGATTTTTGCAGTTTCAAAAAAAGTTGTATGCATTCCACGTCTATAAAATTATCTGGGAACACTCGGAGGTTAAGGTACTCGGCCTAAAGGCCTCCTACTCTCAATAATAATGCTCCTCGTTTGCACTAGAAGACTTTCCAGACTGATGTAAATAATTAAAATTCAAAGTATGTCTAGATGCATCAACGAAGATATTAATGCTTGGGGTGGTACAACTCATTATTAAAAAAACCCTTATTTATTGTTCTTATTTAATAGATTTATAATCATTTACTTACATCAGTAACCTATACATTTTACGCACATTTCAGCACAATCTGACCACAGATTTTTAGTGTTGCAATTTTTTTCATTCGGTATATATTAACACGATCCGCTTCGTTTAACACCATAAACACTTTTAATTCAAGTGATCCTCGCAGAACGTTCCGAATACTTTTAAAAATAGCGCCAACTTTAAATTTTAATTAGATTATCATGTATTCAACTGTTACGATGAAAATGAATCTTGTGTTAATCCTATATAACTTCATTGTTAATAATTTGTGAAGCGTTATCGTATTTCTAGTTAATTTTACTTTGTTTTGTTTAATTCATTTGATTAATTCTTTAGTCTGTTACTCGTTACCTAGTTGTTTACTTGTGTCTGATTTCTGTTTATTTATTTTAATAACCATAACTGAAATGCCTTAAATACTGTTTTTGAGCTGTGATACAAAAAAATTATTTTTATGTGAACTTTCAATTATTGCCCAAGGAGGAAATTGTTGAAAAATATATTCCCACGTTTAGGAAAATGAAAATTTATTTATCTCCAAAATTTACTTGCTTTAATTTCATTTTTCCAAAACAAATTTTCCAAATCTTGAAATCCAGTCTTCTAGGGACTCGATTAAGAAGGGATTTTAATAACGCGCATAGAAGGTAGTAGTGATGATTTGACGAACTAATTAAGCAAATTAGTAAGCACCTTCGAAAACCAGTTTTTAAGCTGCTTTTTAAAATATTGATTCCCTTATTGAGTACCTGGTTGGTAAATAGTAGCGGGTAAAAAGGAAAAGATCACAAATTCGAAATTCATCCTGTCTTATGTTTAAATATTTTTAATAACGCAATCACTGCTCTGTTCCTTTAGTTTATGGATTGGTGACTTCAGTAGTTGCTATTTTCTAAGTTAATACCAATCAAACACCTCCTTCAATAATTTTCCTGTTCAAATGACAACATATATATTTTTCTAGATTATGCCGTAAGAAAGGTTAAAAGGCAGAGTACAACTTTTTTTTTCTTGAATCTTGTCATGAACATTGAAACATTGAAAATATTTTTTAAATATTTTTATTCACATAGTATTTAAATACATTGCACTTTTGTTTTAACATGTTCAAATGATCGCACCTGTTTTCTAACTTAATTAACATACGCACAATCTTAATTAACTAACAAAACTAAATTATTAGAACCGACATTCTGATAAAGACATATGTACCCTATTTACTATTTAAGTATTTTGGGATTATTCATTAGACCTGATCGAATAAGCATAACTCCTTTGAAATTGTTTATTTGTTTTCTTTTTTCAGGTAAGCATTTATGTATTGAAAATGATCAATTACAATAATGTATATACAGAAAAACTTAACAAAATTTTATTTATATCCTGTTATACTTTTTGTTCCCAACTTCTCTGATATTTTGTAAAATATTGTTGTCTATTAATAAAGCTTAAACTTTTATATACCTATTAGTTACCCTAATATGATTTTACAAAATGTTGACTTTTTCATTAAAAATTATATCAGAATTTACAATAAAGAGATATTTGCATTGAGAGTTTCGCCATTTTCCGTTTCTCGCATGTTATGTATTTCTAAAATGTGTATATTTTTTGTTGTCACTGACTTGATTTTCTTTTTGCCATATTATGGATGCGGGACTCAATTCTAGGTGAAATAATTTTATCATCAAGTTTTCCATTGCTGCACATTTGCCTCAAATAATGTTTAATCATTAATCATTAATACTAAAATTCATGAATTTTTAATTTCCATCCAGGTTTCTTAGTTCCTGCGCGTTGTTTTCAATAATGGTTGATGTATTATGTCAGTATTTCAAATCAATATTTTTTTTTATTATATGGTTGTGGTTTAGCATTATGTTAGATCAGATTATATTCGGTTAGGTTTATTCATGTCAGGTGGTTTAGTCTGGTAAGAAATTTCCAATAAATAAGAATAAGTCGAAGTGGATCAGATTAGATCATGCTGAGTTAACTTTTACTCATGATTTGATTGTCAAAATCGGTATCAGATAGTTGTGTTAATGATTAAAAATACAGTTTCCAAGATGTAAGATTGAAGAGACGGTTAATAAAAATAAACCATTAGGAAACTTTCAGTAGGCAGCGCATATTAAAATTATAAAAAAAGAGTCGAAATATTGTTAACAAACATAGATAAGTCCAATAATAATGCAATTGAAATATAGTCACTATTGAAGGAAAATAAATTTTCTTGAACATTGAAGCTATTGTTGAAATGCTTTTTACATTCTATATTTATAATTGTTGAAAAACGTATCCAGCAACATTTTTGAACATTATCTTTTCTAGTTGCTTATAATTTAAATTAATTTATCCATATATAAACAAACTACCACGTTATTACAAACCTACCAATCCACAAATTGACAAATTAACTAAAATTATTTATTGGGATAAACAAATGATTTATGTGGATTATTTTAATGAAATCTAGTAACATTTTTTTTTTTTTAATAGATGTGAATGTGGATCTACGGTGAATATCTACTTAATATTTTTATGTTTAACAATTTTATTAACATAAGACAGAATTTTCGAGGATAATTCGCTATCCAGTCTAAATTTTAGAGACACATAAGTCATTAAATGAAATAACATCATAAAAATTAAAATGTGACCAAGATGATATTTATAATCCGTTTCCGGGATGGACATATCTTTCATAAATGTATCTAGTTGTGAATAATGGCAATAGATTACATCCTTAGGACACATCAAAGGTTCTCTTTTATAAAAAAGTGCACTGGATAAACCTATTACACCACCTCTCATGTAGGTTACTGCATTAAGAATTTTTTTTAAGAAATCTGACTGATTATCTAACCGATTACCAATTTCAAAACAGGAAAGAATAAGAAGCAGTGCCATAGTCAAAGACGCTACTACTGAACCACTAGTCGCGCTGAAGAGAGAGCCAATAAAATATCCTAAACCTTGTGACGTAAGCGCAATAGATACACAAATTAATGAAAAACCTATGAATCTATCTGCTTCCTTTGGCTGATCAGTTAGAAAATAAACATTTCCTGAGAATATAATGGACAAAATGATCTGTAATATTATAATAGATAAAAATGCTTAATAAAAAAAATACTGTTACTTACAAGAGAAGGTAAGGTTGTAAAAGTTACAGCTAAAAAATATGCTTTGAGGCCGTACCACCGGTTGAAATATTCTCGTTTAATAATTTTTACCTCAAATGGAACTGGAAAGTGAGCAATATCTCTTTATGCCTGCATTTGTTATTATTGATACTCACATAACAAGACTGGTATCATCATGTAGGTGAACATGAAGAAAACATTAACACAAATACAAAATTTAAAAATGGTAATTGTGTGTGAACCATTGTTACCAATTCCAGTGAAAATTCCTATGACCAAAAGTGCCGACAATAAATGATGAAATATTTGAATGTACAAACTTGTTCGGTTCCGTTTCATTTGCAATACTCTTCGAGATAATAAAAGAAAGAATTGGACGAGAAACGATGTAGGAAAATCTGTATTGTTTTCTTGGATCACAATTGGATCATTAAAAATATCTGAATTTGTATCTTTTTCCACCGATTCCTTCCAATTAATTTTCCCATTTTCAATTGCACATTTGAAGTTATTAATTATAGAACGATCTAAATTAACCAATTCAATTACTGAAAGAGATGATAGGTTAACTATTTCACAAGTCATAAAAATATACATACTATATTCGGCAGGGGTACAATTTGAAGGACAAAAGTAGCCAACATGTGGAAAAAATGAGACCAGCTGGGATGGTGAACCATTATAAATACAATATCCATCCGCCATGATATATACCTGATGAAATTTAGTTAAGTTAAAAATAAAAAAATTTAAAAACGGTACCTGGTCAAAAATTGGAAAAAGTAATGCCTGAGGTTGATGGACAGTCAACACTACAGTTATATTCAAATTGCTTATTTTCTTTAGTAAATCTATACATTGTTTAACTGTAAAATCGTCCAAACCTCTAAAAGGATTTCTTGTTTTATCTGTCAATAATAATTTAGCGAAACTTACGTTGTAGGTTCGTCTAGAAAAATAACTGGCGGATTATTAACAAGTTCAAGAGCGATACATAACCGTTTTCGTTCGGCTCCTGATAGAAGCTCGCTGTAGTTGTCAACACACCTTGTCAAGCCCAAAAGATCTATTACTTCTTCAACCTGAAAAAATAGTAAACCATTTTCTCAATCTGGTGTATTATGTTTATTAAGTTCAAATCTTACCACAGCGGTTTTATCTTCGCATTTAATATGAGTACCTAATTTAAAATTAGCGGCATAAATCATAGCTTCTTTCACAGTAAGATATGGCTGTGTAATACTATCTTCCATAATATAGGAAGATATTTTCTTAAAAACTGTTGTATTTTGAGAAAATCCGTTTACCTTTATACTTCCCTGAACATCAGACGATCTGAAATTATTATAATGAAAATAGTTTTAAACATCAGTGTGCGATTTTTAATTTTTAATTTATAGAGTGATCATTAATTTCTAAACGTAAATACCTTTTTCAAGATTTAACATTAAAAAAAAAGTAATTATCACACTGTACTTATATTAACGTGTGCTAAACGTAAGAATGTATATATTACTGTCCTTATAATAAATCGGTTTGTATCGTGCATACAACAAAAAACNNACATGCGTCGTGTGATCTAAACGCAGACATGGCCATCCAATATAATTCTCTTATCTATGGACATGGCTTGAAGATTCCAATGCCTTCTTCGTCGTCGTTTTTTGTTGTACGCACGATATTAGTAGTTACCGGAAATTGTTAATACAAAACAAATAACAAGGTTAAAGTGAATAATTTAAAGAATTAATCACTTTAACCGGTAATTATTATTATTTTACGTCTTTTGATGGTAAATGTGATAATTTTCACTATGGTATTGTACTCAGGACCCGTAAGGAGTGGGGGAGTGGTATGATGGAATTCCCGCCTGCATGTCTGTACAGGTTCAGTGCAAATTATTACTTAATTAGAAGAGGTTGTTTTATTATTTTCCTTCAGTTGCTAATAAGTGTGTACAGTTTGTGTTTTTTTTTTACGTTTCTATTAATGTCGCATATCCATACCCACAGTGGGAGATTTAAAAATAATGAAGACTGGATTTAACGACCAAGTTAATTATGCTGAAACCGAAAAACGGAAAAATCATCAGTTATTTACAAGGCAAGAGTATTATTCGTTTTTAGATAAAGTTAAAAAACCAAAGACAAGAATTCTGGTAAAAACCTGAAGAATATCAACGATTGTCAAGGTATAATATTGTAACAATTGGAAATGTCGAGAAACTCGTCGTATCTGTAAAAAACAAAAGAGACTGGATTATTTATTATACCTTTTTGAAGCGCATTTTGCAATGGGTTATGGGGGACGAAATAGAATGACGAAAGAGCTTAAAGCGAAGTATGCAGTTGAATCTGTCATGATAGAAAATGAGTATTCCAAAAAAAGAACTTATTAAACCTATTAAGAGGAGTGAACTCAATTTGAGATGTTAGATTGATTTATAATGGTGTTTCAAGACCATCCTACAAAATTTGTTCAGCTTAGAGTATTAAAATCAAAACGAGTCGAGGAAGTTGCATATCATTTATTGGATGTATTCACAATATTTGCCAAGAAAATTATTGAAGAAATCTGCAGAATGCGTGATGAGCAAAGAGCAAAACAAATAAACAACGAAATGCTCTGAGAAGATAAGGTTCATTCAATTTATGAAAAATACAGCTCATCACTCTGGAATAGATCGGTGTCTTCCATGAAACTATGTTTAGCTGTAAAGCTAAGATAGGTTTGAAAACATCCCTATCAGTTGATGTGTTGTCAGGGATCACGACTGAAGAAGATCTTGAGATGATTTTGAAGAACCAATTCGATAATAATGATAAACCTCTAGAGGTAGGGGGAGAATAGCGATATTAGGACAGAGCATGGAAGCAATGTAGAAATTGAAATAGTTAATACGAGTGAGGATTTGCAATTGGTAACTACTGAAGATCCAAGTAAAACAAAAAACAGAAATAATAATGTTAGCGAAGTTGAAAATGAAAAACAATTTTCTGAAATATGTAGATATGACAAAGATGACAAAATAAAGAATCTTGCCAATGTTGAATTTAAAATTAATGACAAAATCAAGAAATTCTTTTGCACTCAACGAAATTTCTCAAAAAATTCAAGAATCTCGAGAATCTGCTAAATACTCAATTGAGAAGCAAGCTGAAAAAATATTAAAGCATTCAAATAGTAAATTTCCAGTTGCAAAAGTAGGACAAAGTGTTCACATAAGAATTTCAAATGTTGATAGGAGTAAGGCCGGCAGCTGGAATATTATAGCTGTTATAATTTCTGTCGAGAATGCCTTTATAAGGTAGATACAAAAAATGGTATTTTGAAACAACTCTATATAAGGAACGAATTTACTATCTGCAAGGTAACTTTTATTTCAGTTAATGAAGTTCCAGATACTGAGATAAGTCTAAAAAAAATGTGCTGGCACGAATTCCAATGTAGGTAGTCAAGGGTTTCAGTATTGTAATTGAAAGGGTGATTGTAATTCAGGTCGCTGCAAATATAAAAAATCAAATATTTTTTCTAACTCCAACTGTCACAAAAGTCTTTCCTGCAAAAACAAATGGTTTGTAACTAGTTATACCATATCATATCATAACACTAATTGCTTTCTATTTTCAAGACTAATATTTTGTTTGATTTATTTTTGTTAATTTTGTTTTATGGTTTATGCCATGAATAAACAACATTACAAAACACAAAATATTGTTTTTATTAAATTTACCAGGCCTCACTATGGATTATTAATATTTACCGGTAGTTATTAATACTAACCGGATTTATTGCATGAACCATAACACAAGTAAAAGTGATAATATTATTGTTTGTTGAGAACTGTACTTACATATATCCTGCTAATATATTTAACAAAGTAGACTTTCCAGCACCACTAGGGCCTAAAATAGCTGTTAGTTCTCCAGAGAGAAATTTCCCACTAATTGAATGTAAAATCTGATTCCATCCTATAACAAATGTAACAATAACTTTTTGTATTCTTCGTATTCGGAACAGTAATGTTTATGTCGTATTTTTCATATGTCAACAATATATAAAGTGAGTTTTAGGTTAAAAATTTTTCAAATGAGGCTTCAAAATAAACTGATTCAATAAAACTTGTTTGGTTTTCAAAAGAACTAATTTTGTTTAAACGCAAATATGAATTTTTACCAGGAAAACGCAATAGAGAAGCTAGAAACGATAGATTCGATGACAGCACAGATCACAGATTAGAATGAAACGTAGATCTGACACTATTTGGTCAAATGCGATTAACGCGATTAAACATAAAATTAATCCTGAATTAATTTAATAATTCAAAAATATGAACATATCACATTAGAGTTACTTATAAAAATTGTTATATATAGAACGGACAAAATTCATTTTAACGATAGATCGTTTACTAATTGTAGACACATAATTTTTTTATAAAACTGTCCGAAGTCTAATTTTTGCTGAGTCATAAAGTCATAAGCATTTGAAGCTGACTAGTCACAGTACGTTTTTAAACTACATTTTTGTGCAACCGGACGCGAAGTGACAATTTCGCGTTGTTCTTAGCGACAGCCGTTAAAGTAAATGTCACTTA
>QDEB01007467.1:0-13488 GCA_004193795.1 Asbolus verrucosus | reverse complement strand
AGAAACTTTAATCAACGATTGTACTTAAACTAATTAAGATAGCAAATTTGCGCGATGGTAACATATTCTCATTTTAACGTTTTCTATAACATATTTTAAGTTCAAGTTTATTACATGATCTCCAGAATCCTATAAGATGTGTGCCATGTCCTTTACTTCTCATCAATTGAAAGCATTAGCCCCAAACAGTTTTACTCCAAGGCAAACGCGGCATCTTATTAACTACTTGACAAAAGCAAAGATACAAAATTTTAAGGATTATCTTCATTACATAAAGATTACAATAATAAAAAACACGAAAGAAAATTCTTACTCCCACAATATAAGACATTTAACATTCCCAATTTACCGTTAATAAACAAAGTTTATGAAATGGTCATTTAACAAATAAAAAGTAAAACAAACTCTCAAGTTGAAACAGCAACTTTTAACATACAAATATATCTAAAGATGATAATATTCATTTACCCAAAAAAAACGAATTTATTCCCACTAATAAGTTAATAATAAAAAAAAAGAAATGAGAAAATGATCATTGAAACAAGGTTTAGTCTCCTTACATCCCTATTACGAATTTTCAATAATACAAACGGAGGTCACTCTGTCTATTTTAAACAAGAAATATCTTGTCGGCTTGTATTTACTCTATGATAAGAATTGTTTTATCACAAAGGTGGTTTGCAACACAAGCTCGATAACGACTTGTCCACATGTTTCCGTTAATTGAAGAAGGCCGTCATAGGTACACATGTAACTTCGAACGGAAAAAACAACTTCTCGAACAATGTAAAATTCAAGTTGGATTATCGTTCAAGATTGTGTTTATTACCCTTGTTCAAGGTTGTGCGTTAGCATTTTGGTCGGAGTTAGATTATTGGTTCGCTCAAAATATGTGTGCATGGAGGAGGTTAATATTAACACGAAATTCGTTATCACTGCTGACGTATAGACTGTAACAATGGTTCTGCCACGTACAACCGACCATCATGAAAAATTCGGTAAATCTTATCATCAGTCGAATCTGTTGTGGCCATGAAATATTAATGAAACCTGCGGGGGAAATACCCTCTAAATCGAGGCACGATCTCAACTCCTCGCCGAAAGGAAGAAAGTTCTGGATCCAACGCGAAATTATAGCACTAATATCTCATTTTGCATTATCCCACTTATTTTCCATTAATCTCGCCTTAATTTTAACATGATTAACAGGGGCTCTAATGACTCCTGAAGTGCTACGTTATCTGCCAAAGGATGGCAACGAGATTTTGCCTGCAGTTGCCAAAATAACTTGGAATTGATTCCAAAGCGTCTGGCTCGTACAATCGCGTTCAATGTGCTGTCATGCTATCTGGTCATGTGCAAATCTGAAACATTCATTGACCTAGACATGGATTCTTCATGCTATGTTGTTATGCATTTGCATTACAATTTGGGATTAAAATCCCATTGGGGGTTCATTAAACAAAAGTTGGCAATGACCCCAGTCAAGAGCGCAATTAAATTTTGTCAATGCGAGGGGAAAAAATATTGGCACGTCACGGCAAGGAGAAAAACGTTTTCACGGAATCAAATCGAAGTTTCTGCTGTTCATAGACACGGTAAACATCAAGATGAGGATGAAAGTGAAAGGTCGACCACATTGTTCCGTTACGCAATGGCACCAGTGAAGCACGTAACCTACAATTCACTTATTTAATTACCAAAACAAAATTCATTCAACTTAGATCATCTCTTAAATAATACCATGGACAAAAAACGGAATGCCGTTATATTAATGGAGTGTAAACAGCCATTATAGGTAGAATAACCTGTATTGCAGTTGTTCGTTCACTTTCAGTTTCTAATGGCGTTCTTCGTTTTATCTGTGACGGTGACACATTTTCGGTTTTTACCAAACACAAATCGGAACTTTTTTTGAGAAAAAGTACACAATGAAAGTGGTTTTCGATAAAAGCAAAAGATAAAACGACACCGAATCGATCAAAATTTATCAATTGTCATCAAATAAAATAATAACAATAAACAATAGCAAATTGGTTATTTTTAGGAAATCTGTTGTCAGAAGCCCTCCAACGGATTTTCTGCTTTTGTAATTTTCTTTATTACTTATTACGAAACGATAAACTGACATTTTGGTGCGAAGTCAGTAATAATAAAACCGTTAATGATTTGATAAAAGAAAAATTATTTCTATCCCTATGATGCATCATAAAGTTCGCAGTTTATGTTCGCTTTTATTACACACAACTATTTCTAATATCTTCCCTGTGAAAAACAGATTACCGTCCAGGGAAAATATAGACCCAATGGCGTAATTACCAGAGTTTTGTGACTTCGCGAGGTATATAAGAACATTTTCCAAATCGACGAGTTGACGTTTCGCTCTCAAATCACCCTGTATATGTTGCAAAACGCGCTATACACGTAAAAGTTATGCCCACATAAAGTCTGTTGTGATTTTTTATTTCACTCAAATGTGTAAACGAGTTCATTTTTAAGGTAACCCTTGCAGGAGGGCGATGGAAAAATGCAATTTTTGAAGTAGCCATCTATACGATAGCCTCAGCAGCTCCCTAGATTAAGTGGGGAATAAAATCGTTAACAAAACGACTGACATTGAACTTGGCAATTTTGTAATCTACATAATTTTAAATGTTGAAAACTTTTAACGAGTACAATTTTACGTCTCAGCCACGAAGGTAAAAATTAAAGTGTATCTTTGATCTTTAATAATTCAACACATTCGAAGTAAGTAGTACGCTCTAGTTTGTCACTTTTTAAATGTTAAATAAGTACTGAATAGTTAATACACTGATAAAAAAATCGTTTTTGTAAATTTCGTTGTTTCTGTTCTGCTCTTATCAGCATTCCGAATTTAAATTTTATAACATGAATAATGCAATAGGTCGAACAGAACTCTTTTATAAAAAAACAACCAGTAAGCAATCGTTACTTTCATTTTTATGTAATGCAAAGGATGAAACCATAGACATAATTTCCACCGTCGATTTCAAATGGAATTTTTTTATAAAGTAATCGAAGTGTACAGTTCCTAATTCAAATTTCGTATTATTCACGCCTAGGACCATCAAAGAAAAAAATTAATGTGTAAAGAATATGCAAATCTTGCGACTGCGTATTGGTTTTTCGTTCAAGAGTGCAGCACTTATGTCACAATAATTATTGCAATTTAAAAAAAAAACTGACCCACGTACCCAACTCCTTTTAAAGACCCAATGGCAACAGTTAAAAAACTGTTCAAATTTTTACTTTGTAAGAGGTTAAGGAAGCTGGAGGCGTGACCTTTCCCGTCGCACCACTTCTATTACGAAATAAATTTGTAATAAATGACGACACTCATTCTAATAACCAGACATACAACGTGTTTAAGGTCATTTGTTATAACCATATACAAAACCATTCATTTTTTGGTCCATATAACCTACCCATGGCACTTCACGCTTGCGAAATGTTTTAATTGCGTTTATTAATTTTACAACGGACAAAAATGTTTGGCGTTTTTTTTTTATTGCTTTGATATTGACCTTATTTGCAATACAAATGGCTGGTGTTTGTGTATGACGTTAACATCTGCTATGTGTAGTGAGACAGAAGACAACAATTAACGCGAGTACATATTCAAAATTCATGAAATTGTAGCGCTGCCACTGCGACACAGTTTTATGATTTAATAAACACTAAACTTTAGGAATTATTTAACTAAAGTGTCCTGAAACCGTGTCCATAATTATCAACTTTAAGGACTTGAAGTAGTTAAGTGGGTTGTGCAATACAGTTTAGTATAATTATTAATAAACGTTTCTTATGATTAAAAATGAACGCTTAAATTTTTCATTTCATTCCGAACGCATACAAAAAATGGGGGTTTATTAATTATTATTTACGGAACAGTCTAAAATCAGCTCGCTCAAATAGAGAAAATCAATAGAGAATTGTAATATTGAAGCGGTTTCCGTAGCACAAAGGACGTTTCAACTGAGACATCCTGTTTCATTTAATTATATAATATTCATATCAAAGGTCGATTCCGGTTTGTCAAACGCAACATTTGAAATATCGAGCGTTCCCGCATTGTTCCACACATCGGGAAAAATCATTTACGAGCCGTCTCTGGAGGATGCAACACGTCCCTGCAATAAATTCCGGGTGCACAATCCAATAACAGTTTTAACCTAAAAAACGCTTATCAATCCGGCTCTTAAACCGCAACGTAGCAATTTCCTGTTCTAACGATAAACAATAACGTTCTCGGCGTGTGAACGAAATAAATAATAATTCAAGAACAGAAAGTTTATTGTTCCGGGTTCCGGGAACAATGCCGCACACCTCGCAATTCCGGAGACCTTCTTGGACGTTAACTGTGTTAGTACGTCACGTATTGCCTCATAATCCAGTTACAAGTTACATTACGCGCTCGGTCAAAACAGGGTGGGAAGGGGTGCTTGACGCCTCTGCTAGCCCCTTCCGACGGCGCCAGTCTGGGGCATTGTGTCGATCAAAAAATTGCAATTGTGGCGACGAATACATTAAAGGCGAGGGCATGTGCGGAGGAAGAGGCCTTCGTTAGGGGGGTGTGTAATTTGGATCAACCTTGTTATTATTAATTATTTTGAAAAGTTTGCACAATAGTGTCAATGATTAATAATTGCTCATCTCCACAAGGAAAAAAACGATGGGGGTTGATTACGGCTCAAGATTATTAACACTAAGGGTGGAAGAAATCGATATAAATTCCTTCCTTTTATCTGAGGTTCTTCGATAATAATTTCATGGATGACTATCTCAACAGTATCTTAAAAAACAATCTAGGATTAAGGAGTTAAATCAAATAAAAATTCTCTGAAGATTACATCTGAACAACGATTTTGTATCTCTAACTCCATGGGATTTCAGCATGACAATGGAAAATGGCGGCGATAAGGACGATAAAGGATCCTGTCGCTCAAGTAAATTATTTATTACCATCGGTTTCTACAGACGAAGCGGAGCGAAAACTCAACAGGTTACTTCTTGACTTAATCCTCATTATTTCTGACTGGTCTCTCAAGCTATCGCAGTCATTCTGGCGATGTTTTTATAGAAAATAAAATTTTAATTCATGTAATAGAATCGCAGCTTAACAGCACAGAAATAAAAATAGCAAAGAAAAAAGGTCAATATAAGCACCACGTAACATCAAATTAAGTCAAGTTTAAGAATAAACAGCTGATTATTGTTTGACCGATTGATATTATGTAAGGTCAAGGAGCAACCTCTGTATCAGTATGTTTGCAGACTTGCTATAATGAAAAATTTATGAACCAAAATTGGCTTTTTTTTTAAATTAACTATACTTTGGAAATACTTCTCGTGTCAAATCGCACTACAGAACGAAGTCGAAACTTATTCCGAGTTCCTACGTGAAAAATCGACCAGTTTTCAAGTTTCAAAGTTTTTGCATACCGAGCTTGAAATCTTGAATTGTAATTTTCGTATTCTTCTTTGTGCTTTTGTAGGAATAAATGCCAGTCATTCATTATTATTGCTATTATTTAATCAGCATTTCAATAATACAACCAAAGTCCCTGCTGCTGTTTTTAATAATAGGCATTGTAAAGGGGGTGCCTTTTATGTGCTGCTTCCTTAATTTTAATCTTTTACCAAAATAACAGTCGACAAAACATGAACTTTATGAATGTGACGGCGGTAATCCATCAAAAAATGGGTTAATTATGCATTCTACTTACTATGCAGCTATGCTTTATTAGTGTTAAGTATTGTAGTTATGTGTAAAATATTTAAAGTAACATGTAAAGTCGTGTGGCACCGCTTTTATGCTCTCAGATTCAGAAATTGCATTAACAATTATTTGTAAATTCAGCGATTCAAAAACATCATAGTTCTCATTTTATACTGTGTATTCATTTTTTTAAATGCAAATTTCACACAAAAATAAAGTACCTCGTGTTGCTATACAATTTATTATCTTATCAGATTATTATCTAGTGAGTAGTAGGACTTATTTATAATCAACACCATAAAAAGCTAGATGCTTTATTGCACCACAATGAGAAAGATTTTTTTCACAGTAAATACAAGTTTTTGTGAAACATCGATGATTCTACTGACTTAAAACACATTTCTTGAAAGATTTGAAAATATTATTTCATAAAAAAAATCTGTTTTACTCCAAAACTATATTAATACAATCACTCGTGGAATGGCATTTTGGATTCACTGTCAAAAATAATCTTTAGTTTCCTATTTATTATATACATATTTATGCTTTCTAGGCCTTTTGTGGTATTCATTTCTTTACATAAAAGCCCATTATTTGTAAAAAAATCAATAGCTGACAAGTTCAATTGAATAAATATCAAATCGACGTCCCCCCAATAAAGCAACACCTAAAAAGAAAACAAGGCAAAATACGAACTCGTTATTTTGTGTCTAATTTGGCGGCAACCTGTAACTTGATTAAAACCATCATTGTGCTTCAGCTGATATACTGTACTTAATTAATTTACCGACGCAATTTATTACAGAAATTAAATGCAACCGCAAGATTTTTTTAAACATAACACTTTACTACATCCACCTACCACTTCTTACGTAAATCATTGCGCAAGTAAACACAGAAAATTCTCATAAACATTAGAATCTAAACTATTTTGAGCACCTAGAACCATGTTTCATTTTCAATAATAAAGTAAAAAGTGAATGAGGGTCAAAAATTTCAAAAAGCCTTTGTAACTTCGATTTGATGGAACGGAATTGTTAAAACGGTCCCAAATTCTGAAAAAAAGATGGATTAGCTGACACCTGTCAAAACATCGAACACGACCGTTGAAGTCGATCAATTAAAATTTCAAATCTCATGACTCATGGATTCATAGAATTTAAAATTACTTGGAATGGGAAATTTTATTTAATTACAAACATTTGAGACAATCGTTGCGGTCGCCAAGGTCGTAAAATGTGACACCTATGGGTTATTTTCGTTGGGCTTTTTAAATACTTGAGATATAAACTTGGGTTTTCAAAATTAAATTTCTGTCCATTTTATCTGAACTTGAAATGCCATCAATTGCATGTTATTCTGAACGTTCAGTTAAAAAAAATGGTGCTAATACTGCCTCCACTTTACAATTTATAATTTTATTGCAAACAATTTATTGCTGTAAAATGGATACCACACATCAGATAAGAAAAAAGTCGTTCTCAAGAATCAATTTTTACTGCAACAATAACAAAACCCTAAAAGTGCGACTTCATTATATTCAGTTTTAACGAAAAAATTAAAATAAAACAAGGTTAAGTTTATCGCATTTTAAAAATAATCTATAATTCACACCGGTTCGCTAAAAGATACATGAACTGCAATATAGAACTGATAAAAAAAGCGCGGCGCAGCCTAAATGACAACAATTTTGATTTAAATATTAGACGTACAACGCAAAAATGAATGAAAATTTTCATTGATATTATGTATCTGGACTATTATCGTTAGATTATTAGCTTACAGAAGTATATAATTATTTCGTTCAATTATAATACTCATTTCGAACGTCACGTCCGCTGTTTACAATATCTCCGACTTACAATACAGTTTTTTTTCATGTCATTAATATTTAAATACAATACAAGGTACACACATAAGCGCAGCGTGATCTGGGTTACTTGCGATTATTTTTTAAATGAAATTTTGACACCTACGCTGAAATTTTTTGAGTTATAAATAGCGAGGTTCTTTCCGTATCCAGATAACAATTGCAAATATTTGCTCAAAACAATTGGATTAACAAAAAGCTGCTTTCGTTCTGTTTGTTTTTTTCCAGACCTTGACCGATTAATTGGATGTTCTTATAACGCACTTGCAGAACTAAAAAGTTTAAACTTAATAAATCTTCATCTCAACCGGGAGCTGTAACGTGATACGAATGCAATTTGTGTACTCTTTATCATTACACGCAGCGTCAGGTTTCGATTAGAATGGTGGGTATAATGACAAAAAAATTGTTATTTCTAGTGAAATCATCAATGCACAACGTTATTAATAAAATTCGGCGAAATTTATGACAAAGCAAATGTTAAATTTTTAAAATTTTGGTAACAAAACAAAAAAAAAACACATTTTTGGACTTGCTTCTACAATTATAATGTTATAATGTACATAATTGGATTTGTTTTTTCAAAATTGCTTATACTGTACAGGGATTATTAGGAAAACATGAGTGTAAAGACCGCTTGTTTGAAAATTGATCGTTCATTGAAACTGACTTTTTTTTTATTAACCCACTTTGGTGGCCATTTTTATGATTTCATACAACTGTAACAAGTAGCACGACTCTCACATACATTACACTCACGCAAAAATAGTCCCCTGCGATCCGATCCTTTGAAGATACATTCAAAAATGATAAATAGCCATGTGCCAGTGTACACATATACACCCACATCTTTTATCATAGAAAAATTGTTTCCACAACTATTTAGGTTTTATTTCATTCTTCCAATTAATTTTTAATGATGTCGATTTTGATAAATTTTAACTGATTCTGCGAATTCCGACCGACAAAAGGATGCGATTAGTATACTCCAGCTTGAAGCGTTATAATTGTATAAAATTTGATGTAAATCGGTCAACGGAAAACGGAAAGTTGGGATTACATTAAGAAATTGTTAGACTTTTAGACGTATAATGACCTTCCAATGGATTAAAATCTTTCGCAACGCTTCAAGGAACTGGCGATGTAAAAGCGCTTGAAAAATTCTTGGGTACAATCAGATAAAAAAAAATACAAAAAAGAATTTCAAATTTTTATCAACTGATCACGCCCCCTGTGTTGTCAAAATTGATGAAAAAGAACTAGTGACAGGAAAAGGTCAGGGTGATGCTGCGCTCTGTGTATCAGATTTCTGTCCCTCTTGTTTAATGCAGTTTAATTTTAGCTGGACTGAACTGCCAAGCATGTCACTTTGATATATTCACGTTTTCGTAGATTTTAAATCGTGGAAAATAGGGAGGGAAATACGAAATTTCGAAAATCGTATAATAAAAGACGTAATAAATTACATGGTTTTAGTTTAAACGTAATAATTAAGCGTTTTTATTTCCGTCCATATAAAATGAGATTAAACCAGAAAAATGTTGTAATCGTGGGGGGGAACCTGTTTAATAATTCAAAAGATTTTATTACATTGGTTGCTAAACACAGCAAGTAGCGCAATAAATAAGTAAAACCGGTAATTACCTTAAATATTTCGTTAAATAAAGGCCGATGAAAAACGATCTTGTTTTGCAATATGGCAACAAGAACCTCTCCATTAGTTCTCTTTGGTATCTTGCAAAATTCATGTTTGGTCAAGTGGGAAGACTGCACTCCAGAGAATGGGTCGCGTCGGCATCGCACTGCATTCTGGATAATAATAGCCCCGAAAATTGTGTTAGGACTTGCCGTTAGCAACAGCCAGTATCGAACGGTAACTTTAGTACACGAATCTGCGTAAAAATAACTTCGGTCGACTACTACACCATGACGTAAGACTTTTGCCGGCCATGTGCTCTTCCTTCGCGACAAACAATCGCGAATTAAGCTAATCTTTGATGTTTAATCCCAATGTGGAACGGGCTTGACAACGTTGCGTAACCACACAGTCATCCGAGGAATGCATCTGATGATCATTTTCAAGCGTGCCATCGCACAAATGACACATTTTTTTTGGTTAGGATGCTCTCAACTCTTCAGAAAATAATTGGAAATAACTGCGCACACACGAAAATAACATCGTGGAATTTTTCAAACGCGATACTAAAAATAATCAACGATTTTAATGTTGTTTAAAAAATGATAACATGTTTGTTGAACGGAATTTTTGACTGGAGAGCCTGTGATTGAAAGTAAAATGGTTTCAACTACGGACACGTTCGACAAAATTTTTCCNNACATGTAAGTGACACCTAAGCATTTCAACGAAAAAGAAGCGAAAAACATTTTATAAATACATCTTTGCAACAAGTTTACGATAGTAGGTCACTTAAGTAGATGTTTCGTAACTCCAGCCCCAGGACCTCGATTGAACCCATGACAGTATCGCCGGTTCTCATTTGTTGGATGGTAGAGCACCTGATAATTTAACTTTATGAATATACAATATGATTTATGTTCAAAGTCAAGGTCATCGCGTTAATTTTTTACATATTAATAACATAATGACAGTCATCTGTCGCAGAGGAAATATGTATTCACAAGTTTTCCGTTTTTTCCAAACATTTTTTTTTATGAGTAAACTTTAAAGTTATTATTCGTTACTTAGTTTGAATGGCTTGTTCAATTTAAATAGATAAGACTGTTTTGTAATTCAGTTGCCGTCAAGGTCGTTCGAATTTACACCGCTAGGTTTTAGTTGAAATTGTAGATGTAAAGTATCTACGTTCCATATAAGCAAAGTGCTTGCCTAGTTTTATCCAGAATCAATTGTAATAACCTCTTCAAACATGTCCTCATCTAATTTGTTGATTGATTAATTTTAAGCTTAAAATGATGATCTTTGTAGCTTACCCCAATTAATTAATTTTATTAACTTTTAAAACATTTTCTTGCTGCAAGTGAAGTATGCCACTGTAATTTCATCCATAGCTAACCAAAAATTTGATTATTATGCACTTCTATTTTATTGTTACTGTATACGCAAATATGCGCAATTAACTTAATTTTTCATCTGTCAAACGGTCTCGAATTCAACACAGGTCTAGCAGTCGCGAAAATTTATTGTTATCGAACCTTCAATTCCTTATCAGTCGCCGTTAAAATACTTCCTACTGAGTTGGGCCAGAAGGTGCGATAAGCCCATTTTTCGCTGATTATCGGAGAGGAGAGAGCTGACGTTCGAGTCAAAGTACGAAAACTTGCTTGCAAGAAATGTTAACATCCGGAACGATTAAATTTTAACAAATTTGCATGAATGAATGAGCTTATCGTCGGTGCTACGTTTCATATTCCGCCTTATCGCCGAAAGTTGCAACAGCCACAGGAAACAAGAAATAAACCGATTTTACTGCAACAGCTGGTTTTTATTGAAACGGTTCATTGCAAAATCAACATGAATTGATGACACCACAAAAACGAATCAATTGCAAAGATCATGACTTGTGGGAAATAATGGCAAAGGCCAACAACCAACCAATAAATAAAAATCAAATATGGTTTTGAGGCTGCTTGGACGATAATTGGTCCAGAATGGAGTATCGCTAAAAATGCTGTGATATGTTAAAAAGTCACGTCCTTGGTCAAATCGTCGTGATTCGACAATTGCGATTTTTGTCATTGTGGAGCTTTACGACTGTGAGGATTTTTACGAAACAATTAATGTCTGGCCCCACTGTTTTTATGGCGATGGGAATGTGTTTTTGTCCGAGTGACCCGCAATCGTTAACGAATTTAATTGGGTGATTTGATCGATGACTTGGAGTTGCTGGAATGGAAACTGGATCCTTGACACATTTGTGTATAGGACGTGAGTTTTCCTTTTGCGCCGTCAATTTTCCGATCACGTGAAGGAGTCCGCACGTGAAGTAACGGAATAATCCGAGATAATTAGGTGAAGCAGAAGAGTCACCGGTTGCGTCACGGATGTTATTGAAGCAAGGAAAGCCGTGGGTGGCCGAGTTTTGGTCAAGTCCAGGTGTGCGCAAAAAGGTGCAAGAATGGTTATCGCGTTTTTCGCTCCTGACAAAAACGTCGGGGAAAAACTTATCGCTATCCCGCCCGGTACGAACCTGTGGGAGCCGCAGCTCGTCTTGGCTGTCGTTGTCGCCCTCCAGGTCGGACACCTGGACGCCATCGCCGTCGAAGTCGGTGTGGTCCGAAGGGCCGCTGAAGTCGGAGACGACGCTGCTTCCGCAGCTATTGCCGGAGTCTTCCATGTTCACGTCAACATCCTTGTATTCTGTGCCCATGCTCACAACTACAACCCCGATCAACTATACGAACTGTGGTCAGCGGACCGGCGGCTAGCACTCAGGAATGTATTCTTGTGGGACGGCACTGCACAATTTCACGCTTGATGAGAATGCAAGTTGTGTTGTTGCTAAAGACTTCACCGTGGCCAACCACACGCTCCACTATCACACGCCGCACTGGGAAGAGCCTCCGATCACGAACACTACTCGCGATACTCCGAGCCTCGGCGTCTGCGCGTTCGGGCCGAATCTCCTGCAGAACGTTTGCGACCCGCTCACGCCGTTCTGGAAAAGTCTCGCCGCCTCACTTTTTGCACTTTCCGAGGGACGACGCTGGCGCTCGACGTGGACGGGCTCGGCGACGTCGTTTTCATTTCGATTGACTTGTTGCTCTTCGCACCGTCCCAGCGAATGCTCAACTTGCACTTGGCTTCCGCCTATTCATGATCCGCTGCCGACGAAATTGCAATTTCTCGCCTGTTTTTGCTCCTCAATTAGCCGGTAAAAATAGCGCTGCTCTGACCCAAATCTGTTGCGACGAAACGTCTCTTTCTGACCTCGATGCTAGTTATCAGTTGCTCGGCGGGGTGTCTCGTAGATAACACTGCAACAACCAGTGACGTCTCGTTTTTGTTTATTCGAAAGGGCAAGTACTCTGGATTATATACGGTTCTATAATTCCGTCGATCTGGCGGTGTTTCGTAACTCACGTTATCTTGGAAACTACCCGACGTATCAAAATCACAGATGCACTTGAGTGTTTCTTGAACAACAATTATTGGCGTTTTTTCTCCTACCTCAGACAGTGTGGATTATAAACACGCGTATTCCTCAATTTCTGAGTTTCTTGATTTCGGCTTATCCTTTCATTAATAAAGGTTGCTGATATTTTAAATTATTATGATAATTAATTGATGCAATTCTCTTCACGTTAATTGACATATCGTTTATTGTAAAAGGTTAATTTTAAATTTCATCCATTTCTTCATCGATTTATTGGCCTAGATTTTATCCCCAGTTACCTTGGCAAATAATTTATCCGATCACGAGGACATGTATACCCCTACAATTTTTATTTTTTGAAATAACAATTTGAAAATTGGTAGATCAGTTGATGTACGTATATGTCAGTTNNTCCTTTTAAGGTGATTTTGAAGTAGAGCAAAAATAGTATATTATAAACCACTGTAGAGAAGACTATTAATAGCTTCGGCACCTTAAATTCCTCGCCTGAGGCTTGAGATTTAATCTTGATGCCTCCGCTATAATAGTCGTCTCCTCTATCTTGGTATATAATATACTATTTCAACTCTACTTCAAAATCACCTTAAAAGAAGATAGGCACTTTTCCTATTAAGGCGACGATATAAAAATTTTGAAAATAGGCATGACATTCATGAATCAAAAACCAAATTGTATTAGCTGCCTTCTTTCAACTTCGTTTATTATTGGATATTTACATTTATTTATTGCCAAATATCCGATACTAATGTGCATTACACGGATTAATGGCAGTAAAATCTAAA
>QDEB01007389.1:1328-20705 GCA_004193795.1 Asbolus verrucosus | reverse complement strand
TTGTAACACGTTTGATCATTAATCACACAAACTAGATTTAAAGGCGGTGCATATTCTGCACCCAAATTCGTTCATGAAGAGATTCTCAAAAGTGAAGGATCTGAGAGTAGACTTGGTTCATGCAGAAATGCCAAATTTGAGAACAGAAAACAGATTTTACAATGAGCATATCTGGGTTGTAACTTGTAATGTTATTTTAGATATTTTTGTATTTTAGGTACATAAGTCGACAATTAAACCGGAAGAAGACAGACTAAAAGAGATAAATAATTAATAATTAAATATTTTAACAAAGAAAATTGAATATCTCAAGAAATGTTTAAAGATGAGATTCATTTCGAACCAGACAAAAATAGTAAAGCATTCCTAAAGTATTAAGAATCATAAACAACCACTTCAAATGATTCCTTATCTGTTTCTTTTAAATACACTGAATCTGAAGTGCAGTACAACTGATTCACATTACCATTGCAACATTATTAATTTCCGAATTATCAGTAAAACAATATTATTACAGGACGTTTTTCTAATCTGGATTCGTGAAATACTCCACTTCTTATTTTTATTATCATTTATTTAATTAAGGATGATAATCGATTACCGACATTTTGAAATGTAAAAATAATGTACTTGTCAAAATGTTAGAAATCACTTACAGCAATTGGCGCAATAACACTCGAAAACAGAACTGTGTTATCTAGTTCACGATTTCTTTAAAAAATTTCATGTTTCGAAAAATTATTCAATTCTTTGACAATTATTGTCGGTCAAAATTGGGAAAGATAGATGCGGTGTTCGGTAATCTGCACCAAAACTATTTTAAGACATGAAATTAACAAATTCCGCAAAAATGGCTAAGCACATCCTTGGTTTTCGGCAACATAGAAAAACCAAATTTAGAAAGACAGTTGGTCGATTGTGGTTGTTTTTACCACGAGACATTTCTCGACGAGCTGGTCAGCGATGGCCGCACCAATTGCAGAACTGGCACCGGTCACTATGGCAACTATCCATCCATAAAGAGAACCATTTTAGCCATCGCACTATTGTCAGCGTCAGCGATAATGATAAATATTTATAGCAACATGACATAGCAAAATTTATTTATCAACAAATATTTGTGTTAATGGTACTTATAAACAGAATTAACATTCTAGTCCAGGTTAAAAACATTGTTTCTTTAACAAAATTTGAAATCAATAACTAACTACATATGTAATTTACAACCTGTTTAGTTAGAGTCAGTATGGAAATTAGACAATAAAAAGCCATTCTTTCGTTTATAGAATAATTTTGAGGAGTATGATAAAAGGTCAAAAACCATTTAACTATTGTGTGACTGCAAAAAGTGAGCGTTTCAAACCAGGTGCAGATTCTGCACCCAAATTTATTTAATAGGTGAAAAGAGAATGTCTTCGATTTCAGGATGTCTTTGTGGAGAAATATTTTAAACAATTTTTATTTTGTATTTTCTTTATTATTAGCATTTTTAAGTTTACATTTATTTATTTTTATGTTCTCTCAGTGTTTTTCTCCTACGGGTTTGATCGTAAGTTCGTGTACCTGTAACAGTAATCAGTAGATAACACTAATCTCAAAACTAATATGTTTTATTTTTACTTGAACATGTTCTGGTGTAGATATAGCATATATCACTCCATCTGCAATATCTTCGCCTTTAAGAGCTGGCGCATTTTTTAAAGCAGCTTTAAAATTAGATGTCAGAAACTCCGCACTGCTCATATCGATCATGGGAGTTGTTACAGTACCAGGACTGACACTCTAAATAAATTCACGATCAAAACTATTCTGATTACCAAGAAAAAAAACTTACCGTAACCTTCATCTTGCTACCTATTTGGTTCAATTCTTGTCTAAGAGTTTCAGTAAGTGCTGTAACAGCATGCTTAGAAGCTGCATAAACATTAACATCTGGAATCAATGGGGATACCACATGACCTGCTATACTGTTAATGTGAATAATGTGGCCATTAATATTGTTGGCTTTCATGATTTTCACAGCTTCTCTTGTACAGATGCACAAAGCCAAGACGTTGAGGTTTAGTACGTATTTCCAAAATTCGATGTTACCATCTATCAAGGTTGTCGGTCTGAATGTACCAGCACAGTTAACCAAAATGTGAACCGGGCCCAAGCTCTTTGTGATCGATTCGAAGGCTTTCAGAATTTCTTCCTCTTTGAGGAGGTCAGTTCTGATGGCGTGGAGTTTCCCTTTTTTCCCGGAAAGTTTTTTGGCATGTTCTTCGATGAGTTCTGGACGGACATCAATGCCAGCAACCTGGAAAAATAACGTTCAGGAAAATTTTTGGTCGATTGTGTTTTTGTACCGTAAGTCCGTTCTCGACGAGTTGCTCAGCAATTGCCGAACCAATTCCACCAGCAGCACCAGTCACTATGGCAACTTTGCCCACCCATCTATCCATAGAGACAACCATTTTTTACTGCAGTGCTCTCAATAAGAGTGCGGTCACTGAAGCTGACTGAACAGTTATATAAATACGCGATAAAAGTATTAAGATTAGAGGTCAAGTGGTACTTATAAATATAGTTAAAATTACACAATATTTCACCACATGGTGCTTTGACTAAAGTCACTGAATGAAAATTTTGTCAAAACTTTCTTCTTGTATTTAGTCCTAACACGTTGAAATCAAGATTTTGTTCAAAATTTTATTAAATATCTTAATCGTGTATGGATGCTACATGAAAAAGAAAGATTGGAAGCTGCATTGTCAAAACCCACTATTTTTGATAATATTTAAAATTTGGGAATCATTTTTTCGAAAAGACCCGAATCACTGGAAGTCTGCTGAAGCTGCAGTATTCAACAGAAATCTGGTCGAAAACCCCAATATTGAAGTCCCTGGAAGGACACGAAAAATGCAACGATATGCTTACACATGGAACGCCATCAATGACCCATCTTGCGAATGCGGAGAAAATCCCCAATTCAACATATCGTAGAAGAATGTCTTCAAATATATGATTATTTTTCAGGTTTATGTGAAATCATAAACATTAAAAGTACTGTGACACAGCGAAATTTATTAAGGTGTCAAGTAACAAGATAACTTGTAACACGTCTGGGTTGTAATTTGTAATGTTGTGCAATAATAGTTTTAGATACTATTGTATTTTAGGTACATAAGTCGACAATTAAACCGGAAGAAGACTTAGAGAGATGTAGTAATTAAATATTTAACAAAGAAAATAGAAAATCTCAAGAAATGTTTGAAGAAGATGAGATTCATTTCGAACTAAATAAAACTGGTAAGTATTCATTCCTAAAGTAAATAACCACTCGAAATGATTTTTTATTTATTTCTTTTAAATTCACTGATTGTAATTGTATCTGAAGTGCAGTACAACTGATTCACATTACTATTACAACATTACTAATTTTGGAATTGTCAACAAAACAATATTATTACTGGATGTTTTTCTAATTTGGATCTGGACTTTTTATTTTTATCATCATTTATTTAATTAATGATGATAATCGATTTTAAAAGTAAAAATGTTCTATCAGATTTATTGGTTTGTTTGTGCCAGCGTTGTTGACCAAAATGTGAAGAGGACCCAAGTTCTTGGTGATCGCTTCGAAGGCCTTGAAAATATCCTCTTTGGTCCTTTGACAGTGTGGAGAAAAACCAAATTTAGAAAAGCAATTGGTCGGTTGTGATTGTCTTTATTATGAGCCCTTTTTCGACCAGCTGGTCAGCAATGGCCGCGCCAATTCCACAACTGGCACTATGCCAAATTTGCCCTTCCGTCTATCCATTAAGAGAACTATTTTGACCACCGCACTATTGCCAACGTTAGCCTACTGTAGTAAAGTTAGTGCAATTGCATTTATGTAATATGGTAAACATTTATAAAAGCATGACAGCGCAATATTTATTTATCATCAAATGTTTGTGTTAATAGTACTTATAAATAGAATTAAAATTCCAGTCAAGGTTAAAATCATAAGTCGTGGCTTTAATAAAGTTTGAAATCAATAACTAACTATACACGTAATTTTTAATCTGTTTAGTTACAGTTAGTATGGAAATTCAATAATAAAAAGCCTTTTTTGCGTTTATAGTGTAATTTTGAAAAGTAGGATCGAAGATCAAAAACTATTTAATTATTGTGTGACTTTGCAAATATTATTAATATAAGCAAAGTAAAGTGAGTGCTCCAAACCAAGTGCAGATTATGCACACAAATTCATTTAATACGGAAAAAGAGAATGTCTTCGATTTTAGGATGTCCTTACAGAGAATTATTTTACGCAATTTTTATTTTGAATTTTCTTTATTATTAGCATTTTAAATTAACATTTATTTGTTCTTATTTCTTCTTAAAATTTTTCTCCTACGGGTTTGATCGTAAGTTCGTGTACCTGTAACATTAATCAGTGGATAACATTAATCTAAAAACTGATAAGGTTTATGTTTACTTGAACATGTTCTGGTGTAGATAGAGCATATATCACGCCATCTGCAATATCTTCGCCTCTAAGAGCTGCCGCATTTTTTACAGCAGCTTTCGATTCAGATGTCAGAAACTTCGAATTTTTGTTACTGCTCAGTTCAGTAGCTACAAGACCAGGACTGACACTCTAAACAAATTTATCACAACTTTTCTGATTTCCAAGAAAAAAAAACTTACTGTAACCTTGATCTTGCTACCTATTTGGTTGAATTCCTGTCTAAGAGTTTCGGTAAGTGCTGTAACAGCATGTTTCGAAGCTGGATAAACATTAAAATCTGGAAGATTACTAGGCACTGAATGACCTACTACACTATTTATGTGAATAATGTGCCCATTAATATTGTTAGCTTTCATGATTTTCACAGCTTCTCTTGTACAGATGCACAAAGCCAAGACGTTGAGGTTTAGTACATATTTCCAAAATTCAATGTTACCATCTGTCAAGTTTGTCGGTCTGCATGTGCCAGCACAGTTAACCAAAATGTGAACCGGGCCCAAGCTCTTTGTGATCGATTCGAAGGCTTTCAGAATTTCTTCCTCTTTGAGGAGGTCAGTTCTGATGGCGTGGAGTTTCCCTTTTTTCCCGGAAAGTTTTTTGGCATGTTCTTCGATGAGTTCTGGACGGACATCAACGCCAGCAACCTGGAAAAATAACGTTCAGGAAAATTTTTGGTCGATTGTGTTTTTGTACCGTAAGTCCGTTCTCGACGAGTTGCTCAGCAATTGCCGAACCAATTCCACCAGCAGCACCAGTCACTATGGCAACTTTGCCCACCCATCTATCCATAGAGACAACCATTCTTCTACTACACTACTCTCAATGAGAGTGCGGTCATTGAAGCTGACTGAACAGTTATATATAAGCGATAAAAGTATTAAAAATAAAGGTCAAATGGTACTTATAAATATAATTAAAATTACGTGATATTTCACCACATATATATTGTATGAAAATTTTGTCAAAACTTTCTTCTTTTACTTAATCCTGAGACGTTTAAATCCAGATTTTGTTCTAAATTTTATTAAATCACTTAATCGTATAAATCGAACGGATGCAAAGTGGAAAAGAATGATTGGAAGCTGCATTATCAAAATCCAACATTTTTGATAATTTTTAAAATTTGGGTATCATTTTTTTGAGAAGACCCGATATCAACATATATATCGCGTACATATTATTTCATAATTGCACTTGCTATCTGTAAAGTGTTTGGAAAATAATGTTTTATGAATAGATAAACAGATCAGTAAAACAATATTATTACTGGACATTTTTCTGATTTGGATGCATGGAATATTCCAATTTTTATTTTTATTATTATTTATTTGAATTAAGGATGATAATCGATTACCAACATTTCTTAAATGTAAAAATATTCAAAGAAGATGCACCTGAAGATGATGCGAAATCAACCCAAATACTTCTTAATATGTTTATCTTGGGAAGCATGATAGTAAAATTAATGTGACTAATGTAAATTTTTGGAGAAAATATCTGTGGTAAAACACGAAATGTGCTTGTCAAAATGTAAGAAATCACTTACTGCAGTGGCGCAACAACACTCGAGAACAGAAGTGTGTTATCTAGTGCACGGTTTCTTTAAAAGATTTCGTGTTTGGAAAAATTGTTCAATTCTTTCATAATTATTGTCGGTCAAAATTGGAAAAATAGATGTGGTGTTCGGTAATCTGTAACAAAACTATTTTAAGTTTTGAAATTAACAAATTTGACATAAATGGCTAGGCAAATCCTTGGTTTCCTCTTGGATTTTACTTTTAATTTTATATTTGTAAACACATAAAATACGTAATTTTTTATTTTCTTTATTATTGACATTTTACATCCAATAGTGAAGTCAAAACTTTTCTCCCACTGGTTTGATCATAAGTTCGTGCACCTACAACAACAAACAATTTGTAAAAATAATTTCAAAGTTGACAAAACTTATTTGCGCTCACCTGAACATGTTCTGGTGTCGACAGAACATAGAGGACGCCATCTGCAATATCTTCGCTCTTAATAATCGCCGCCTTTTCTATAATAGCTCGTTTCTCAGACGTCAGATTTTTGTTCAGAGTTGTCAGTTCAGTTGCTACTAAACCAGGGCTGACGCTCTAAAAAATGAAAACTCTCAACTACTGCAGTTACTAACAAGGGAAACTCACTGTAACCTTGATCTTGTTCTCCATCTGATTCAGTTCTTGCCTAAGAGTCTCGGTGAGTGCTGTAACAGCATGTTTTGACGCTGCGTAAACATTCACGTTTGGAAGATTCGGCACATAATGACCCCCTATACTGTTAATATGAACAATGTGCCCATTAATCGTGTTAGCTTTCATGATTTTGACAGCTTCTCTTGTAGCAATGCACAAGGCCAAGACGTTGACGTTGATGATTTCCCTCCAAAATTCAGTATTACCATCCACCAGATTTGTTGGTTTGTTTGTGCCAGCGTTGTTGACCAAAATGTGAACGGGACCCAAGTTCTTGGTGATCCATTCGAAGGCCTTGAGATTGTCTTCTTCTTTGCTGATGTCTGCTTTGACGGCGTGGAGTTTCCCTTTTTTTCCTGAGAGCTCCTTGGCACGTTGCTGGATGCGCTCTGATCGACGCGCAATGCCGGCAACCTAGAAAAACCAAATTAGAAAAACAGTTGGTCGGTTGTGGTTGTTCTTACTATGAGCCCTTTCTCGACGAGCTGGTCAGCGATGGCCGCACCAATTCCAGAACTGGCACCGGTTACTATGGCCACTTTACCCACCCATCTATCCATAGAAAGAACCATCTTGGCCACCGCACTGTTGCCAGCATTAGAGATTACTGTTAATGCGATTAGATTTATGTAATATGATAAACATTTAGAAAAACATGACAGAGCAAAATGTATTTATCAGCAAATGTTTGTGTTAACGGTACTTATAAATAGAACTAAAATTCCAGTCAAGGTTAAAAACATAAATTGTTTCTTTAGTAAAGTTTGAAATCAATAACTAATTACATACGCAATTTTTAACCTGTTTAGTTAGAGTTAGTATGGAAATTCGATAATAAAAAACCATTCTTGTGTTCATAGTATGATTTTCAAGAGTATGATCAAAGGTTAAAAACCATTTAACTATTGTGTGACTGCAAAAATTGTTGACGCAAGTAAGGTAAAGTGAGTGCTTCGAACCAGGTGCAGATTCTGCATTCATATTTATTTAATAGGTAAAAAGAGAATTTTTGTAGGGAAATAGTTTACACAATATTTATTTTGATCTTTTTTATAATTAGCATTTTTAAAATTACATTTATTTCTTGCTATTTCCTCTCAAAATTTTTCTCCCACGGGTTTGATCATAAGTTCGTGTACCTGTAACAATAATCAGTAGATAACACTAATCTAAAAACTGATATAGTTTATTTTTACTTGAACATGTTCTGGTGTAGATAAAGCATATATCACACCATCTGCAATGTCCTCGCCTCTAAGAGATGCCGCATTTCTAAAAGCAGTTTTCAGATCAGCTGTCAGAGACACATTTTTCATACTGGTCAGTTCAGTTGCTACAAGACCAGGACTGACACTCTAAGCAAATTCAAGATTAAAACTATTCTTATTATCAAGAAAAAAAACTTACTGTAACCTTGATCTTGCTGCCTATTTGGTTCAACTCCTGTCTAAGAGTTTCGGTAAGTGCTGTAACAGCATGCTTAGAAGCTGGATAAACATTAACATTTGGGACACCGTTAGTTACTGAATGTCCTGCAATGCTGTTAATGTGAATAATGTGACCATTAATATTTTTAGCTTTCATGATTTTCACAGCTTCTCTTGTACAGATGCACAACGCCAAGACGTTGAGGTTTAGTACATATTTCCAAAATTCAGTGTTACCATCTGCCAAGGTTGTTGGTTTGAGTGTGCCAGCACAGTTGACCAAAATGTGAACAGGACCCAAGTTCTTGGTGATCCAATCGAAGACTTTTAGAATCTCCTCTTCTTTGATGAGATCACATCTGACGGCGTGGAGTTTCCCTTTTTTTCCCGAAAGCTTTTTGGCATGTTCTTCGATGAGTTCTGGGCGGACATCAATGCCAGCAACCTGGAAAAATAACGTTCAGGAAAATTTTTGGTCGATTGTGTCTTTGTACCGTAAGTCCATTCTTGACAAGCTGCTCAGCAATTGCTGAACCAATTCCACCAGCAGCACCAGTCACTATGGCAACTTTGCCCACCCATCTATCCATAGAGACAACCATTTTTCTACTACAGTGCTGTCAGTGAGAGTGTGGTCACTGATAACTGTTATATAGGTATGTTATATAAGCGATAAAAGTATTAAGATAAAAGGTCAAGTGGCACTTAAAAATATAATTAAAATTACATTATATTGCACCATATGGTGCTTTGATTAACGTCACTATATGAAAAGTTAGTCAAAATTTTCTTCTTTTATTTAGTCCCAAAATGTTCAAATCCAGATATTGTTCAAAATTTTATTGACTCTCCTAATTGTATAAATCGAACGGATGCAGTATGGAGAGAGAGATTAAAAGCTGCATTGTCAAAAGCCAATATTTTTGATAATTTTCAAAATTAGGATATCATTTTTTCGAAAAAACCCAATATCAACACATGCCTATATCGCGTACATATTTTTTCACAATTGCACTTGCCATTTATAAATTGTTTCAAAAACAATGCTCTATGAATAGGTAAATAATAAAACAATTTTTTTTTCTTAGGAACATCTTATCTATTTTTTGAATTTTTATTCATTTGTTTTATCTCTAAAACTTTTCTCCTATTGGTTTAATCATAAGTTCGTGTATCTGCAACAGTAACAACAAATAAAATTAATCTCGAAACATCAAATTTATTTTTACTTGAACATGTTCTGGAGTAGATAAGACATACACCACACCATCTGCGATATCTTCACCCTTAAGAGTTGGAGCTTTCCCGAAAAGAGCCTTTTTTTCAGGTGTCAGCTTCTTGTTGAGAGTGGTCAATTCGGTTGCTACTAAACCAGGACTGACACTCTAAAAAAATTCAGAATCTAAACTATTCTAATTATTATTAATCAGAAGGACATACTGTAACCTTGATCTTGCTATCCATTTGGTTCAATTCTCGTCTAAGAGTTTCAGTAAGGGCTGTAATAGCATACTTCGAAGCTGGATAAACATTAGAATCTGGAAAGTCAGAGATGGAATGACCCCTTACGCTGTTAAGGTGAACAATATGACCGTTAATATTGTTAGCTTTCATAATTTTAACAGCTTCTCTTGTACAAATGCACAAAGTCACGACATTGAGGTCGAGGACAAGTCTCCAAGATTCAGTATCACCGTCTGTCAGATTCGTCGGTCTGCATGTGCCAGCACAGTTGACCAAAATGTGAACAGGCCCCAGGTTCTTGGTGATCCAATCGAAGGCTTCTAGAATCTCCTCTTCTTTGATGAGATCACATTTGACGGCGTGGAGTTGCCCTTTTTTCCCGGAAAGTTTTTTGGCACGTTCTTCGATGAGTTCTGGACGGAGATCAATGCCGACCACCTAGAAAAGCGAAATTTTGGAAACATTTTGGTCGAGTGTGTTAGTGTTTACTATAAGTCCATTTTCGACGAGTTGCTCTGCAATCGCTGAACCAATTCCACCAGCAGCACCCGTCACTATGGCAACTTTGCCCACCCATCTATCCATAGAGAGAACCATGTCACTATTGTCACCACTGAAATTGGACAATCATATATATGGAGCTATAAACAATATGAATATCATGATATAGCAAAATTTATCATCATTAAAATTCCAAATTTTTGTCCAGTTTGTGCGATTGTTAATTTATGCGTGTTATATATTCACATATTCAGTAATACATAAATACCGTACAGAACATAACATAGTCTAGACACAACAAAAATACAGTCTATAAGACGACCTTCATTGCAGATGTCGCTCTGTCTTACCAACGTGACTACTCACATTTTGACCAAATTCAGTCGAAATAACAGAAATGAATAGATGAAGTAAATCATTATCAAGACTTTGATTTGTATTGCTACAAGGGAGTCGATTAGCAAAGAATATAAGGTAAAATATCAAATGCTGGAAAATTCAAATTTTGATTACAAATTTTAAAGCCAAAGTCAAATTTCAAAAGCTTATAACTTTCGAGTTGTTAAGCCAATTATTTTTAAACTGAGTGTGTGGGTTTGAGAATGCAAAGAATGTAGAGTTAAAGTCCAAAAATTCGTAGAACGATGGACTAATTGAGATTAGGTTTAGCGGAAAATAGAAAACTCTTCTATTCATGACATGATTATAAAAAGTAGAGTTGTGGCTTTAAAACGGAATAAATGATAGTTAGATAGATAACTGTCTATCTATCTATCTAGCTATCATTTAGATTTCGACAGTTCAAAATTGCAAAATCTATTTAAAGTGTACTAAATGTAGTTATCAGATTCTATTTATAAATAAAAGAAAAAGAAACATTTTTTAATTAAATTGTATTATAAAAGAAGGCAATTTTTAAATATAACTAATACAAAGAAATCATTCAACAATCTTTAAACAAAATTGTTTCGCCATTAGTGAGGTTACTGTTAATCAAAATATTCATCGAATTTTTCAAAATATGCAGTTTGCCAAATTACAACTGAGCCCAGTTCTCAGAAGTTTTCTCCAATTGGTTTGACTGTAAGTTCGTGCACCTGAAGCAATAAACCGATAGAAATAATGTCGAAATTTACAAAACTTATTTCTACTCACTTGGACATGTTCTGGTGTGGATAAGACATAAACCACGCCATCTGCAATATCCTCGCCTTTTATGATGGGCGCATTTGCAAATGCAGCTCTCGTCTCAGGCTTCAGGTCTTTGTTCTGCGTGGTGAGGCCTGTATCTACTAAACCAGGACTGACACTCTAAAAACATTATAGTTTGAACTATTCTATCAGTTGGCAAGAAAAATTTACCGTAACTTTGATCTTGCTGCCCATTCGATTCAGTTCTTGTCGCAGAGTTTCAGTGAGTGCTGTAACAGCATGCTTCGAAGCTGCGTAGACGTTCAGAGTTGGAACATTGGGCACATAATGACCCGCCGAACTGTTGATGTGAATGATGTGACCGTTAATATTGTTGGCTCTCATGATTTTGACGGCTTCTCTTGTACAAACGCACAAAGCCAGGACGTTGAGGTCGAGGATGAGTTTCCAGAATTCAGTGTTACCGTCTATCAGATACGTTTGTCTGTTTGTGCCGGCACAGTTGACCAGAATGTGAACAGGGCCCAGGTTCTTGTTGATCCATTCGAAGGTTTCCAGAAGCTTGTCTTCTTTGGTGATGTCGGCTTTGATGGCGTGGAGTTGTCCCTTCTTTCCTGAAAGTTTTTTGGCACGTTCCTCTATAAGTTCTGGAACGAGGTCAATTCCAGCTACCTAGAAAGGCAGAATTTGGGAAAAATTTTTGTCAATTAATTTTGTCTCTTTTTACTATTAGCCCATTCTCCACGAGTTGCTCAGCGACGGCTGAACCAATTCCACCAGCCGCCCCAGTCACTATGGCGACTTTGCCCACCCATCTATCCATAGAGAGAACCATTTTTGCCACAATTATGCTGTCAACGAGGTTGCAACCACTGAAGTGAGATTCGTATAGCAGTTAGATTTATATGAAGCGATAAACTTTAAAGTGTATTTAAGTGTCAATTGATAGAAACTAAAATTACATTATATTTCTCTAAATGGTGTAATCATCAATTTGTAGACTCTACTGGTAAGTCCTGCTTTTACTAAATCAGAACGCCAGTCTATGGAGAATTTGTCAAAATTTTCTTGTACTCTTCAGTGGCAAAACATCGAATTGATAAAATATGTAAAGTTTGAAATTTTCCTCTTTTTGTATGCGTAATAGCTTTCAAATGGGAAAAAAAATTGGAATGATTTAAAATAATATCCAGATTTATTGAAAATCTTATAAAATAAATATTAAATATTTCAACAAGTATAAGAGCATCAGTAACAGACTTTATATTAAATCGTGTACGATGTTTATCAATTTCAAACTAGAGAAAACTGGTAGAGTTATCAAAATTCCAAACCATGAAAGTCAAGGTGATAATTCAAAAAGCACATAACTCTTGACCCCTTAGGTCGATTCTGATCAAGCTTGGTCTGTAGGCTCGGGAATATGAAGAATGTAAAGTCAAAGTTGAGCCTATTTAGCGTAGAAAATAGAAAACTCTTCCATTTATAGACTGATCAAAAAAAGTAGGATTAGAGGTTTAAAAAGAAACAACTCGTACCAAGTTCTCCAGTTCTCTTTGCCGAGTATCAAGAGTAAAATAAGTGTGAAAGTTGCAAAAAAAAAGAAAGTTGCAGTGAAGTGTTGTAGTTTGGAAACTGTAATCTTTAACAATTTTGACATTATGTATGTAG
The DNA here is from genome assembly GCA_004193795.1 of Asbolus verrucosus. Taxonomy (NCBI): domain Eukaryota; kingdom Metazoa; phylum Arthropoda; class Insecta; order Coleoptera; family Tenebrionidae; genus Asbolus; species Asbolus verrucosus. The sequence continues at coordinate 7,776 of QDEB01007389.1, read as the reverse complement.
TATTTTGCACTTTAGAAAAATTAATCATCTCTTCAATGGTTCAAATGCCAGAATAGACCATGTTGGGTTTATAATCAAAGAAAAAAAAAGGAATACCTTGAGTTAAATTATATTATAAAGAAGACAATTTTTGACACTGATTGTACAATATACAGAGTGTTATCAATACAAAAAGAGTTTGCAATTTATAAGCAAAATTGTTTGGCGACTTGTAGGGTCACAGCAATATTCAACGGGTTTCTTAAGAACATGCGGTTTGCCAAAATAAAATTGACCTCAGCTCTCAAAAGATTTCCCCAACCGGTTTGACCGTGAGTTCGTGCACCTGTCAAAGCAAACAAGAGATAAAAATAACCTCAAAACTGATAAGACTGATTTTCACTCACTTGCACATGTTCTGGTGTGGACAGAACGTACACCACGCTATCTGCAACATCTTCGCCTTGCATAATCGGTGCTTTTGCAAATACAGCCTTCTTCTCAGGTGTTAGAGTTTTGTTCATTGTGGTGAGGCCCGTTGCCACTAAACCAGGGCTGACACTCTAAAAAATTAGAGTTTAAACTACTCTAATTATTCACAAGGAACACTTACAGTAACCCTGATCTTGCTACCCATTTGATTGAGTTCTTGCCGAAGAGTTTCCGTGAGGGCTGTAACTGCATGCTTCGAAGCTGCATAAACGTTCAAATTTGGAACTCTAGGGACATAGTGACCCGCCGAGCTGTTGATGTGAATGATGTGACCGTTAATATTGTTGGCTTTCATGATTTTGACAGCCTCTCTTGTGGCCACGCACAAGGCCAAGACGTTGAGGTCGAGGATGAGCTTCCAAAATTCAGTCTTGCCATCTGCCAGAGTCGTCGGTCTGTTGGTGCCGGCACAGTTGACCAAGATGTGGACAGGGCCCAAGTCCTTCGTGATCGATTCGAAGGCTCTCAGGAGGTTTTCTTCTTTGGTGATATCGACCTCGACGGCGTGGAGTTTCCCTTTTTTTCCCGACAGCTTTTTGGCGTGTTCTTCGATGGTTTCCCGATGCAGATCGATGCCAGCCACCTAGACGTCAAAATTTAGAAAACAATTTCGTCGTTTGAACCTGTCTTTACTATAACTCCATTCTCGACGAGTTGCTCAGCAATCGCTGAACCGATTCCACCAGCCGCGCCGGTCACGATGGCAACTTTGCCCGCCCATCTATCCATAGAGAGAACCATTTTCGCCACAACAATATCGTCGACGAGGTTGCGATTACTGAAGTGAAGTTGGCTGAGCAGTTAAATTTATATGAAGTGATAAACATTGTACTGTGACAGAGCGAAATTTATTTAGGTGTCAAGTGGTACTTAGAAATGGAATTAAAATTGCATTATTTCTCCAGATTGTGCAATCGTCAGTTTATGGACTCAGTCAGGAGTGGTCAATTTGCTTAATATGCTAGAACTAGCTAGAAGCTAGAACACTTCTCCCAACCCATCGCTTTAAGGTATCGCATCTGTTTTATTACTGTAATTGGGAATTGCAGTTGTTATCCGGTACAAGATTTCTTTAAAGAGTTTGGTATTTTACAATAATTATTCGTTTTATTCATTTTTTATTAATTTTAATAATGGATAAATAAAATAGAAAGGAAGAGGAAAGAACAATATTAATAATTACAATGAAACTTCGCGTGTTTAGTAAGGCTCTTCGACAGGCCTAATAATTAACTCATGCACCTAAAACAGTAAAATTTGGAAAAAAAATTGGCAGACATGATTACAGTATAATTAGGGTTATGTTGACTTAAGTTGCATTTATATGTAGTGATAATCAAAGCAATGACAGTGACACAGCAAAATTTTAAAATTGTTTTTATACATCAAATAATAGTTGTGAAGTATAATTTTATGTTGTTGAATTTTGTTGTATCCTCTTATAGACTCTCCCCCACCGGTTTTATCGTAAGTTCGTGCACCTGAAATAGTAAACAACAGTTGAATATAATCACACAAATGATAAAAAATATTTTGACTTACTTGGACATGTTCTGGTGTAGATAAGATATAAATCACACCGTCGGCGATGTCTTCACCTTTAAGTATTGGCATCTTTTCAAGAAAAGTCTTTTCATTTGGTGTAAGTTTCTTATTCAAGGTTGTCAATTCGCTTTCTACCAAACCAGGACTAACACTCTGCCAAAAATAATATCAAAACTAGTCCATCTAAAAACATCAACTTACTGTAATTCTGATCTTGCTTCCCAGCTGATTTAACTCTTGCCTGAGAGTTTCTGTGAGTGCTGTAACGGCATACTTCGAAGCTGGATAAACATTCAAATTTGGATAATTCGGCACATTATGCCCAAAAATACTATTGATGTGAATAATATGTCCGTTAATATTGTTGGCTTTCATGATTTTGACAGCCTCTCTTGTGGCAATGCACAGCCCCAAAACATTGAGGTCAAGGGCCTTCTTCCAAATTTCAGTGGAACCATCTGTCAAACTCGTTGTTTGGCCTGTGCCAGCGTTGTTGACTAAAACGTGAACAGGTCCCAGATTCTTGGCCACCCACTGGAAGGCTTTTAGGATGTCTTCCTCTTTGGTGAGGTCTGCTTTGACAGCGTGGAGTTTCCCTTTTTTTCCCGAAAGTGCTTTGGCTCGTTGTTCGATGAGTTCTGAGCGGCGGGCGATGCCAGCAACCTAGAAAAACAAAATTTTCAAAAAATGTTGTTTATTTTTGGATAATTCTTACTATGAGTCCTTTTTCGACGAGTTGGTCAGCGATGGCCGCACCGATTCCAGAACTGGCACCGGTCACTATGGCCACTTTGCCCACCCATCTGTCCATAGAGAGAACCATTTTGGATGTGCTGACAGTGAGGTTGCGATTACTAAAATGATGCCGGTCCGCTATTTAAGATTAATGTAAATAAGGTAATAGTCATGATAAGTACCATGACACAGCAAAACTTGTTTATCTGTTTGTTAGTGATTCATCGTAAATAATGCTCAAGTGTAAAATAGAAAAATAAAAAATAACCAAAAATACCTCATTTATCTGTTTTAAGCGCACGAGCATTAGCGAGGAGCGCTATTGATCTTGTCAATGTCACTCGCTCCCTCGCTCGCTCGCTGGTCCTCTAGGACATCACGTCGACAGCGTGAGAACGCTTTGATCTATAGAGTTCAAATTTTGTGTACGGATTCTTTGTCAAATTCGTAAATCTAGGTAGCTCCCTTTCATTATTAATTAAGGTAACACTATCAAATTTTGTCAGTTTGTCACAAACATTGAATGGAGGCAAACAAAAGAAAGAAAATCAAAATCGGTTACTTAGCGCCTGAGTTATTAGCTTTCAAAATTTTAAGCGACTTGAGGCCCACATGCTGCCATCTAGCAGACTATGGATTAGCGGATAATTTAACTGCTTCAACACTAGTGCAGGTTTCTAATCTACCCGTTAAATTTTAACACATAGGCAACCAAATAGTCACGACCCTGCTTTACGTGTTACAAACTTGCCTATATAATTGGAATTGTCATTTCATATAAATATGCGTGCAAAATAATGCGAGTGCGCTAATATTAGGTGCAGATTCTGCACCCAGATCAAATAAATTAAATCAATTTTAAGGATCTACACAAATCAAAAATCCACTGAGTTTGAAGATCCACACGCTCCGACTTCCAGGCTTTTTATTTTAAGCATTTTGATTATAAGTCCTTTTTCCATGAGATAGCCAGCGATGGCTGAAGAAGAGAACCAATTTATGTTATCTAAGGAGTCAAATTTATGTGAAATGATAAAAAGCAAAAACATAAAATTTATTATTGTCAAGTAAATGAGTCGAGTGTTGCAACATTTCCTCTCCAACTAGTACGACTGTCAGTTCATGTACTTTTACATGTTCCAGTGTAAACATTACATATACAACAGCAAAAGCAATATTGGTTCTGTTTCGACTAAATTAGGGCTGACACTCTACCAAAAGTAAATGATTGCAATAAGAGATCACGTGTTTAGTAAGGCTCTCCGACAGGTTTAATAGTTAACTCATGCACCTAGAAAAGTAAGAACTTAATATCATGACTCAAATTTAGAGAAATCTAACCTGTACATGTTGGGAAGTGGATAGAACATAAATAACCCCATCTGCAATGTCTTCCGGTTGTAAAATCGGTCGACTTGCAATAATCTTCCTCCTTTCTTCGCTGTTATTTCTATTCAAAGCTGTCATCTCAGTGCAGACAAGACCAGGACTGACACTCTGCAAAATGGTCGATCAGAATGAGTAAAAGCTCAATACCTCTTACCGTTATCTTAATTCTGCTTCTCAGAGAATTTAGTTCTTGTCTTAGAGTCTCTGTAAGGGCGGTAACTGCATGCTTAGTGGCAGGATAAACACTAACTTTGGGTGTTTTAGGGACAGCATGTCCCGTGATGCTGTTAATGTGAATAATATGCCCCTCTATACCGTTGGCTCTCATAATTCTAACAGCTTCTCTTGTCGCAATACACAACCCCAAAACATTGACGTCGAGCTGCTTCTTCCAATCTTCGGTTTTACCATCGCTCAAGAAACCTTCTCTAGTGACGCCAGCGTTGTTGATCAAAATATGAACAGGTCCTAGGTTATCGCTAACCCACTTAAACGCCTGCAGAATGTCTTCTTCTTGAGTGACGTCAGTTTTGACGGCGTACAGTTTCCCTTTTTTGCCAGAGAGCTGCTTGGAACGCTCTTCCATCAGTTCTATGCGACGGGCTAACCCCACCACCTAGAAGTTGATTGGTTAATGGCAACTAGATGAGATGAATGAACTTACAATGACGCCATTTTCTACAAGAGCATCAGCAATAGAAGCGCCGATTCCAGAACTAGCACCTGTCACTATGGCAACTTTACCCACCCATTTATCCATCGAAAGAACCATGATTGCTTACATACAAATATCGAGTCACAATCTCAGATAAAAATATTTTTATTTTAGCTTGTTTATCTGTTGAAGGTACTTTATCAGCAGAGCGAGAATCTTAATCAAAATTGTATGACACTCTTCCATCTCCTGAACTAACAAACTACCCACATTTTGGGCACTAATATGGATGCTATGAAGAATTGATTTTACATTTTGAAGATACTCGAAGAACCAAAAATTTGGCGAATACCTTTCTGTTCTTACTTTTTGATTTGTAGCTCAAAAATGCGCTCAAATTATTTTTTGATAATTTATTTAGGAAATACATAACAACAAACTGTTCAGTAAGGTTCTCCGACTGGTTTTATTGTCAATTCATGGACCTGCAAAAACGAAGAAATTAGAAATAGACAAGAAGAAAGCGAAGCAATAATCTAGAACCTGTACATGTTCTGGCGTGGACAAAGCGTAAACTACTCCATCGGCTATATCTTCAGGTTTTAAAATCGGGCGACTTTGAAGAAATTTCCTTCTTTCTTCGGTTATATCTTTATTCAAAACTGTCATCTCAGTGTAGACCAGACCCGGACTAACACTCTGTAAGATAATCAGTTAGCAATTAGGCAAATTTTGAACCCTCCACTTACTGTGATTTTTATTTTGCTTTGGATCGAATTCAGTTCTTGTCTTAAGGTTTCTGTGAGGGCCGTCACTGCGAATTTGCTGGCAGGATAGACGTTCATTCTGGGCGCACTATGCACAGCATGCCCTAAAATGCTGTTAATGTGCACGATGTGCCCCTTTATGTCATTGGCTTTCATAATTCTGATAGCCTCTCTCGTAGCTATGCATAACCCCAAAACGTTAATGTCGAAGGTCTTCTTCAAATCTTCAGATTGTATTTCGGTCAATAAAGCCTCTTTCATGTAGCCAGCGTTGTTGACCAAAATGTGGACAGGCCCCAAATTGTCGCCGATCCATTCGAAGGCCTTGACAATGTCTTCTTCTCGGGTTATGTCAGCTTTGACAGCGTGGAGCTTCCCCTTTTTGCCGCAGAGTTGCCTGGAGTGTTCTTCGATGAGGTCTACTCGACGGGCTATTCCCACAACCTAGAAATTTTGGGTGGAATTAAAAAGGTGGTGGTTTGAATTCAAACACTCACAGTAAGACCATTTTCGACAAGTATATCTACGATGGAGGCACCAATCCCAGAACTAGCGCCAGTTATAACGGCTATTTTGCCCACCCATCTATCCATGGAGAGAACCATGTTGGATGACAAGCGAAAATTAAACTGACAATGAGATAATCGAATATTAGCTTATTTACTTTCATCAAGGTCATGGCTGATATCATTATGTTGAATGTTTTTTATCTGTGGATGTGATAAATTACAGACACGAAACAGCCATTTAAAGTTATTTATTTATCTTTCATCATAGTTACATAATTGTGTTTTGTTTCTTTTTAAAATGGTTCTCCAACTGGTCTGATCGTAAGTTCATGCACCTGCAAATGTTCAAAATAATCGCAAAATTGGTAGAATTTATT